>NAGG01000417.1:0-152576 GCA_003031705.1 Calonectria naviculata
CCATCCCCCCACCCCGGTCCGTGTTCATCAGCCAACTGCATATGCCCGTCCCTGGACCGCAGGGCAGACAGGCCACTCGCCGACACGTCAGCAAGCCACTGGTCCACTGCAGGCACACGACGACCCTCTCTGTACCCGCCGGCCGCGCTCAGTCCGTCGTACGTTTGGTCATGAATGTGCTTTTTCCTGCCGTACCAAGAGCGCCTTGTTATTCCAGTAGCGAGGGGTTTTTTTTTTTTCCCCGTCATGAAGGAAGCCGCAATGCTCATCACTCCCGTTTATAGTCATTTGATTAGTATTCATTACGCAGTGCCGCGCCGCTGTTATTCTCCGACGCGCGGGGGGGTCTGAGATTCCGTGAACCCTTGAGAATCGCACCTCACCTCAGCATTCTATCGATCCTCAACCGAAGAGGGAAGAGTTTAGATTCACCAGAGCAGCACAGGCCGCCAGGGTATCCTGAATCCACCAGGTCCACCAAATCCATTCAAATTGAGACCTCCTCCAGAGAGGTGCACGCACAAATCATGTCTGAAGTTCCAAATGTAACGAAGCAGTCGCCAGGCTCTCCCAAGGCCGCGGCAAGCCCATCCTCGCAGAAGGGAAAGGAAGCCGAACAAGGACCCCGAAGCCCCGACTCGCAGCTGCTGGTCGCTGAGGTGAGAGAAGACGGAGGGGGCAAGGTTTTTGTCCCGTCAAGGGCCAAAGCTAATGAATGCCACGTTGTTTCGAATAGGCGACCGATGACGATGCCGATAATGATTCGGCTCTTGGTGTGAGTGACAGCCCTATGATCCTCAGTCCCTGCATGTCGTTCTCTGTATTTTCCCTGTGCAAACCTTTCAGTTCCACTCTATTTGCACTTCTTTTGGCCCTGTCTCACTTTGATCCGCGTGTGTCGCAAACTGACGCATCTCGCAGGAAGACGATGCCGCCAGCTCCACGGCATCGATGCATTCCAGCATCTACCAGTACCGCACTGAACACGGTCGCACCTATCACGCCTACAAGGAGTCGAGTAAGTCTCAAGATACTTCTCACGCCGTACTTTTGGTAGTCAACTAATGCGCGCACAGTTGGTTATGTACTCCCCAATGACGCTGTAAGTTTCCGACGCTGCCGCTACCCTTGCACGAGCAGCATGTGCTAATTATTTGCCTTTATTTTTCTGGGTTAGCCCGAGCAAAACCGTTTAGGTAAATGCCATTTCTAAATTTCCCATCCTTCCATGCGTTACTAACCTGGTTAGATCTCCAACATCACCTCTTTTCGCTTACATTCCAAGGCAAGCTATTTGTCTCGCCGGCTGGGAAGGATAAGCCAATCGAAAGATGTCTTGATGTTGGAACAGGAACGGGAGTTTGGGCCGTTGATTTCGGTAAGTTCTTCACAAATCCATTGACCCAAATCTTTTGTACTAACAGCATTTCCCAATAGCCGATGACCATCCCGAGACCAAGGTAAATTAAGCCGGCCTTGGGTGCTGCTGCACTTTCTTACCGAAACATCCACTAACCTCCCTGTCAAGGTCATCGGAGTCGATCTCAGTCCAATCCAGCCAGACTTGTATGTCACCGTCTCTAGCTTTACTCAACCAGTGGCACTGGCAGGATGCTAACAATGCCGCAGTGTGCCCAGCAACTTGGAATTCCAGATAGATGACCTCGAGGATAACTGGACATTCAGTTACAAGTTCGACTTCATCTTCGCCCGAATGATGACCGGCTCGTTCGGCGACTTCCCCAAGTTTTTTAAGCAAAGTCTGAACGCTCTCTCTCCCGGCGGCTGGATAGAGTGCCAAGATATCTGCTTCCCTGTGCGATGCGATGATGGCACCATGAAAGAAGACTCATACATCAACCAGTGGTCCGAATTAATGATCAAGTCGACGGAAATCTTCGGCAGGTCCGGGCGCAGCGCCTCGTTCTATAAGCAGCAGATGATTGATGCCGGGTTCGTCAACGTGACCGAGGTCATCTACAAGTGGCCCATGAACCGATGGCCAGCAGACCCATACTACAAGGAGCTTGGTACGCGCCAATTAAGAAAGCACCAGGGTGGGAGTGAGATACTGACACCTGCGCAGGCTTCTGGACCACTCATAATATCGCCGATGAACTTACCGGTCTCAGCATTGCTCTCTTCACCGGCGCATTAGGATGGACTCGGGACGAAGTCGAAGTCTTTCTCGCCAAGGCGCGCCGTGACATGAAGGACAGGTCCATCCATGCTTGGTGGCCCATGTGAGTTCTTGGCCTTGCTACCCTACATCGCTTGTCGGTAAACTAACTTTTTTGTGTAGACACGTTGTTTATGGACAAAAGCCAGAATAAACAGGTTTGGTTTCAATGTGGATTTAGCGTCGATAATGAGAAATTTACTACATTGTTATTCTTCTCATCCTGATGGAGCGTGTATATCCTGGGGTGTTTTACGATGACTTGGCATAAGCGAATGATCCACATATTTGGCTCAAATCTCGGTTCGTTAATTGCGACACACCCATGCTCAGCCCTACTTAGTTTCCGCGATATTTAAAACAAAAAATAGCGACTTGGTAAAATCGACAGATATTTAATTCGACAGTATTTGTTTTTTTGCATCTTCATCTGAGCGCTGAAGTGTCTCAGACACTGTTGATCTAAATCCGATCGTCTCCGAGGTTACCGAGATTTGAGTGGATGGAATGAGGCCAGATCCTTTTTTTTTTTTTCCTTTTTTTTATGCGAGTGGCGCCACGTAATTTTTGCTACGTTGTTCACCGTTGTTCACCGTAGCATGCATGAATCTATATAGATTTCCCGCCGAGGCTGTGATCCAGCCCGCTACCCTATCTTCTAAATAATCCCTTCTTTTCGCTCCTTTCCTTTCCTTGTCATGGACGCCGCCTCGCGCACCCAGGTTCCCACATTCCGCATCGACCTCGCTCTCCCTCCAGAACATCGATATGTCGACGTCGCCGCCGCGCTCAGGCCCAACCTCCAGAAGCTGGGTCACGTGTTTGATGAGTTGTTACGGGTGATGTTGGGCTCCAAGTGGCGGGCGTCGATTGCCAAGTTTGCCGCCAGGCTCTTCCTGCGGCGCGTGCACGACGAGGAGCAGATGAGGGAGATCAACGGCTTCGTCAAGGTGGCCGGAGTAGATACCTACCTGGTAGTGGCCCTCAATGTATTCCTCGATGTCATGATGAGCTGCACCGCCGGCTGCGTGCCGGTGAGCGCGAGACGGGGCCAGGATGGGGCTCTCAGTAATAGCCTCATGCACTTCCGCACGCTGGACTGGGGGCTGGACCCGTTGCGCGACATCTTGGTGACGTTAGAATTCGTCGACTCGTCCAAAGACCGGAATCACGTTATTGCCACATCTGTCACATATGCCGGCTTTGTCGGAGTTCTTACTGGTGTCAGGTGCGTACATCTATCCTAGGCTCATGCTATTGTGGGAGCTAGTCTTGAGGCTGACGCCATCGCAGGGAAAACCTATCACTATCGCTCAACTATCGACCAGTGCATCTATGTGAAAAGTATGCCCTAAAAAAGCACCAGCTGCTCGTAATACTGGGTTTCCGCCCGTCAATATCGTCGGTGCTCCGGTCTCTTCTCCTCGGACCTCGAGTGCCATATCAACCGTCTTCGCTCGTCAAACAAGCGACGAGTCTGGCCGCTCTTCCCACATCGCCGTGCTATCTGACCCTGTGCGATGGCCAAAAGGGCATCGTCATCGAAAAGGATTTAATGAGCGGCAGCATGCGAACGGCGAATAACTTTATCGTCCAGACCAATCACGATTCATCCCACGCGACGCCCTGCGGTCGGGGCACAAGGTCTGATCACGATACCCCAATGTACTCGCCCAGCCTGGATGTCTGGATGCGAGATTCTAGCGAGCGCATGGATATAATTTTGCAGAAATGGATCGCACACTCGGGACAGGATCTGAGGACCGTCAGCAAGCCGAGGGACGCAACGGAGCGGGCCTGGGATCGGGAGACGGGGCCCGTCAGCGAGGAGACTTTGCGCGAGTGGATGAGGCACAAGAAGATCTCCAACATCTTTACGCACTTTGCATGTATTCTAGACCCTGCGACGGGAAAGGTCCGCTGGCTGGAACGGGGACCCACCACCACGCTCGCATCGCGATGACCAACGAAGCTTCTTACGATAGACAATAGATTCTCACAAGCGTGTCGTTCACACCGAATGCCACCGCTCCATAATTGATTTACGAGGAACGAAAAATGGAAACGTGGCTGCCCTCGGCACGTCCCGCAGAAATGACACTTCACATCGGGCGGCCCCCTCTGCAGATCGATGCGCCTTCATGCCCAATCCCAGCCTCAGCCAGCCCTTACATGCATCGAGTCATGCCGCTTCCGTACATTTGGATCTCGTCATGATCACGTTACCCACAGCTGAGAGACCCCCCACCTGCAGCGTGGCGCCATGGTTTCCAGCATGTCCTTTATCATGCCCCGCGTGAACCACTCCCCTGTTCTGTACCTTCTCTGTAATCCTTGTTCGTGAGACCTGACCAGGGTCAACATCTTTAACAATGGCCACTACTGCTATGAGACGGCCTTCTCGGCTCTTTGTCGAGGATATGGCCGAGGTGATTCAAGACACTGGGTTGATCGAGGCCGATGCGCAAGAGGAGATTGATGCTTCGAGAAACGAGAACGCCGACACAACTGCTTCCATCACAAGCAGCATTCTCCGCTACCGTCAGGAGAATGGGCGCATGTATCACGCTTACAAGGATGGGAAATACATGATGCCGAATGATGCTCCTGAGCAAGACAGGCTTGATATGCAACACAACCTTTTCCTAATCACATTCAGCGGCGAGTTGTATCTTTGCCCAGCGGGCCGCGACGGACATAAATTGCGGAACGTGCTGGATATAGGCACCGGAACTGGGCTCTGGGCCTGGGACCTGGCTGATGAACACCCCGAAACCCAGGTGCTTGGCGTCGACCTGAGCCCGATCCAGAGTGAAGTCGTTCCTCGGAATCTGACTTTCCAAGTGGATGACGTAGAGGATCCGTGGACATTTGAGGAAAAGTTTGACTTAATCTATAGCAGGATGATGACTGGCTCCTTTGCCGACTGGCCGCGTTTCTTCGAGCAAGCGTACGAGAATCTGGTGCCGGGAGGTTGGCTCGAAGTGGCCGACATTGGTGGGGTTGCTTGTGATGACGGTACCCTCAAAGCCGAACACGCCCTCGACAAGTGGGTCAAGAACCTGTATGAAGGGTCGCGGAAGGCCGGGAGACCTTTTGATGCGCCTTACTTATACAAGGAGCAGATTGAGGCACAGGGGTTCGTCAATGTTACCCAAGTCATTTTCAAATGGCCGCAGAATCGGTGGCCCAAGGATCCAAAGCTCAAAGAAATTGGTAAAATCCCCGACCCCCTTCAAGTAAGGAAAATCATCCCCTCTAACTGCGTATCAGGAACGTGGGTCTTTCAGAATATCTCTGCCGGTCTCGAGGCGTTGAGTGCAGCTGTGTATACCCGGGTTCTCGGATGGACCAAGAAAGACTTGGACGTTTTCCTTGACGAAGTCCGAGTGGACTTGAAAAACCCAGCAATACATGCCTATTGGCCAATGTGAGTGTATTTCTATTTATACCATCATTAAACTGACGCCATTCGGTGTGGTTGTTTTTGCGCAGAAACCCAAATGAGAACATCCCTGGACATTAACTCATGACCTCTTAAATCTTTCACGGTCATGAGAAACAAATCTGATGTTCCTGCATTACAGATTGATAATTTTCAGCTGTACTATACCCAACCCATGCACCCAGACCCAGTTTTTGTGGCATCCATCGGTGCCCAGGTTAGAAACACTACTATCCACGGGTGATAGGTATCTATGGATAGGCAGTTTTTTTTCTTCCATTTTTTTTTTCACTTGAATGGAAGAACCACTGGATCTAAAAAGGCCATCCGTCGTGATATGCTTAATCGCAGCTAGGGTTGCAAAAAACTATGAAACATGAGGCTCTGATCCGGCGGATCCGGATAAAACCTTATCTCTCGTTTTAGTGGTCTGGTCGTAACATTGAGCATAATTTCGGCTGTTTACGATAAGACGAATCGGAAAGCTTTCGATTGAGGGAATTGAAAGTCTTGGTAATCAACAAGTCAACAAGATCGGCAGTAGTGTGAAATATGAGGGCGACAGGTACCGCTTTAGCGGTCAGTGATTGTTGGTGTTCCTCAAATAGATACTTCTTATCAAACCCATGCCACTACTAAAGGTCCCTGCCTGTCATGTAGCCACGTGCTATTGATCCGCGGAAAACAGTGCCCAGGGTCCGTATAGTCGATTTGTCAGCTTCTATCAAACTCCGCCATCACTGGATCAGCTGCTACAAGTCGAGGCAAGATTTTTATCGGATTCAGAAGGCGGTGCAGGAATCCCAGGGCCTTGAGCTACTGGGAAGGGATTATATATCTCTAGAAAGTAAAGAAAAAGGCATTTCGGTCGAGAACGGTGGTGGAGTTGAGATTCAGATCGAAAGTTTTTAATTGTATTTTCGACGTGACATATCCTGGATTCAAATTCGGTCATATTTACATTTGCGTTGGGGTCTCGCTGACAATATGTTCATGATTGGGCTTGAAGCCAGCGATTCTCAGGTGAATTGAAGGGTTCTCAATATTGAAGATTACGAAGTCGAAAAACAGAGATGTGAATCCGTGTATAATTTAAAGCTGTCTAATCAATCAACCGTTCCTACTTTTGTTTTTGAATCTATCGCCAGCATTTATGCCTTCAGCAATCCAGCAACTTCCTGCCACGCGCCGTCAATGGCAGCTTTCTGGTCCTTCCACATGGTGGTGTCGGCTGCAGTTAGGCCCAGGTCTTGGCCATTGGCAGCACGGATGTAGAAGCTGTCATCCTGGGGGAATACAAGGTTGACCGCACTAGAGGCGACGCGCATCTCCAGTGCACCACCAAGAATGTTCTTTGCGAGCACATCCCAAGTCTTTCTACCGCCGCCTACGCCATAGCTGACAACCATGGCAGGCTTTCCCTTCCATTCGTTGTAAAGGGAGTCGATGGCGTTCTTCAGACCAGCAGGGACACTCAAGTTGTACTCGGGCGTGACAAACACAAAGGCGTCAAAACCGGCGACCTTGCGAGACCAGGCTTTGGTGACTTCTTGGGAGTAGTCATCCGCATTGAGAATCATCTTGGGGGTGCCCTCTTCGACGCCAAGCGTCAAATTTTGCTTCTTAACATCGACAACCTCGAAGCTGAAGTCCGGCGAGCCCTTGGTGGATTGCTTTAGGGTTTCGTGGACAAAGTCGGCGATTTGTGGACCGACACGCTTGGGGCGGATGCTGCCGACGATGACGCCGATCTTGTGGATGGAAGCCATGTTTATGATGGCTTTCTTTTTCTTTGTTGGAGGGGGGTTTTGGTTTCAAGAAAAGGGCTGAGGGTACGAGAAGGTTGAATGCGGAATTGAGATTTCTCCCATGAACACCAAGACATTATTAATACTCATTTTATCGGTCACATTTCGTCCGTCTCGGAAATAGATTGCGAACTTCTACTAGCAAACGCATGCCTTGGAATGAAACAATTCCGCTCAAACACGGCCAGATTTTGATCAGTGGCTTGCTTACAAACCCGAATATATGGGGTTGGAAGTGGAGAGAGGCGGTCAACCCTGATATATCTCCGAACTCGCGCTCGCGAGATGATAATCAATTGGCCCACATCCAGTCTGCCGTATCATCTCGCAGAATCCGACTAAACAGTGGAGAACGACATGTGCTTTCCTCCGCGTTTTCTAATCTTTCACATACCTAATTAGCCAGGAATGAACTTTCTAAAAGATTATAGAGGCATTGTTGTCTCCACAACTTGGTCGAGCTTTTTCGAGTCGAATGGGGTGGAGAGACGCGCGCGGCAATGGTCACACACGGCTGCTGGGTCTCCAGGCATGATCCAAATAAGGGTTCAGCTACTGTAGGCTTAGCAAAGAGCCGCGCGCATCGTCGGACAGATTTTCTTATAGGGAATATTGACGCAATGGCTTGCGCTGGCTTCTGTCGCATTATTCAGCGTGACGATGAATATCAATGCACGCTACTAGTTTAGGGGGAAATTGGGGGTTGATAATCGACTTTAGCGTGTAACGTTAATGGCGAGATAACGTTAAAGGCTAAAAAACGCACAGTGAGAGAAAGCGCCGATTACTAAGGTAGAAATTTGGTGTCAAGAGATGGATGGCGAGCAGTGAGTGAAGCTATACAAACATGAAATGGCAGTGGTATAAGATGGGTTTGGCTGGCAGAGGAAGTCTGCATTAACTCCACACTATTTTCACTTGCTCAAACTACTGGACTCAAAGTTACCATGGCACCGATTCGAGTTGGTTTGATTGGCCTTGCCCCGATCGATGAACCTTATGGTTCGCTTGGTCAATGGGGAGTTGTCTCCCATCTCAGGCCACTTCTCGCTTCGCCACACTATGAACTTGTGGCTGTGTGCAACTCGTCGGTCGCATCAGCCCAAAAGGCCATAGACTTCCACGGGCTTGGGTCCAACGTCAAGGCCTATGGCAATCCCGACGATCTGGCAAAGGACCCCAACGTCGATCTTATTTCGGTGTCAGTCCATGTTGGCAAGCACCTCCAGCTATCCAAGCCAGCTATTGAGATGAAGAAGGATCTCTTCGTCGAGTGGCCACTTGGCGCGTCGCTCAAGGAGACACAACATCTCGCAGAATTAGCTGAGACTGCCGGGATAAAAACAGTGGTTGGATTGCAATTCAGAGCAGACCCTCTGATCGTCAAGACAGCGGAGCTTGTAGCTTCAATTGGAACGATCACAAGCTCCGTTGCTTCTATTTGTTCGAGTATTATCCCAGCAGATCTAGGCACGACCGGTGGAGAATATCTCCTTGACATGAAGAGTGGGGGCAACGAGTTCTACATCTTCTTTGGACACTGTGAGTGACACCCCTGTCCTGCGGGACAATCGCGGAGTTGACCCAGTAACAGTTTTGGATGCCTTTACACACGTCTTGGGAGAGTTTGACTCTGTCCAATCTACCCTAAAGACCCAGACCAAGACAGTAAAAATCCTCGACACTGCGACTGGAGAGATTGTCAATACCGAGTACCCTCGGACAGCTCCAGATCATATTTTTGTCCAAGGAATACTTAAGAATGGGGCTTGTGTCAGTGTCACCCAGCGAAAGACACCCAAGGCTATTGATGGGTTGGGTCTTCGTTGGGTGATCAGTGGAACCGAGGGTGAAATTGAAGTGACGGTCCCCGAGTCACTGCTGCAATTTGGCAAAGCAGGCCGCAAGATTTCCCTCCGAACCTCCAACTCTACAGAAGTGCAGACGTTCGAGTTTGGAGAAGAAGAGGGCGACTTGGAGCACATTGCCAAGATTGCATTCCCTGGTGCCAACACGGCCGGAATTTACGAGGCGTACGCAACGGGAAATGGGCGCAATTTAGCTACTTTTGCGCAGGCATTGAAGACGCATCAATTACTGGACCAGATTGCCAGCCAAGCAGGATACCTGTGAGTAGTAACACCCCGTCGATGGGGCTGCAGATGCGTCTCTCCACGTGGGCCCGTGGATCCGATCTCCGAGTCGCACTTGACGGTATGCAACACCATCACGGTCATCACAAAGCGGGTTTAGCTCAGTTGGGGTATGTTATGACACGAATCCACATCTGAGACACACAAACTAACCTTCACTGACAGAGAGCGTCAGACTGAAGATCTGAAGGTCGTGTGTTCGATCCACACAAACCGCAGACAATTTCTTTTTTAGCATCTTAATGATTTTTTAATTTTTATTTTTGGTTGGAGGAGGAGGGTGTGGACGGGGATTGTCTCGTGAGCATTGGGCGGGTTCGGGGGCTAGAAGCAGCCCGCATTCCACATGTACCCTGGCTGTGATCACCCTCTAGCGAGCCCTAAAGCCCAATTAATCTTTTAACCTTTGCCTTGCCATTGAGCTCCGCGGACATTTTTTACCGTATCTGCATCACTGCATCGTTTACTGATCGACCCGGTTAGTTGTCCGCAACAGCCTTGATCCTGGGCACTCTTTCCCCAGACAATGTAGTGTGCCTTTGCACAGTAGATTGATTGCATGAACTGGCTGATGATGCCGTCCATGTGTACTTACCGGACTCATTCTCTCCGCTGGCCCACGGATCAAGCACTGCCGTGACGGGTGTTGGTTGGTCGGCGCGTACCACTTGGGGCATATCGGATCCGACATGCCTTTTTCGGATTCGTTTGGAGGGCGTGACGGCCTCTCGGGTTGATTTAGGATTTTCGGGGATTATCTTGTATTTATCGTTGCCCGTCGTTCGCCCCAGGCGTTGGCTGTTAAGCCCTGTTTGGCACTGGATGCCACTCACTCCATGACCTGACCCTTGGATCCTACCCGGCCGAGTCTCATGGTCAAACCCGGTTCGTCGCGCCACTAACCACCCGACGGCAATTAGGTTGAATCGCCAAGCTCCCAGAGTCGTCACTGGAGCGGGGGTGATGGTGCATTGGGTCACGGAGCGTCATGTTGATTGGCTGCAATTTAGCCATGGTTAGTCAGTCCACCACCCAAACGTGGAATGGACAGGGGTCTGAGGAGGGCAGATCTCTCCGAGGACCTCAACATCCCCAGAAAATCAGTCGAGTCGAATTCCGGCCATTCTTCGAAAAGGGATGGTGACCCCCCCTGGGCATTCACAAAAGCCACCGACTTGATGGATGATGATAATGATTTGAATCAAATAAATGGATGGCATTTCCATATTAGCAAGAGTAAAAAAAGACAAGAAAAAGAAAAGAACCAATCTGATCTCGCATTGATATTTTTTTTTCCTTTTTATCAATTTCGCATTAATTTTCGGCATACTATCAACGTGCCTTACCTTGGGAGGAATTGAAGTATTTGGTGCGGGTCGCGAGGGTATCGATAAAACCAAACCATAGAAAAAGCAAACCCGAAAACGCCTTCAAAAACCTCCGCTCCCGGGCACATGAACGAGCATCTCCGTGTACTCCTGAATATGCCAATAGATCCCTTGTATCCTGTTCGGTTTGAGTCGATTTCGCGGTGGGTATCAAACCACATCCGTGCCGCGTATCTGATTCCCGTCCGAACCCACCATGCTCCAAAGTAGTTGACCAAATAATAAGATGGAAGAAGCAGAATTATGGTATTCCTGAGGATGTAAATATCATCAGGCTTTCTGAGAAATTGCCCCGCAAAGCCAGCCGTCTCAGCAGCAGCTTTTACTTGGGGGATGTGGCATCAGTGTTGGGACTGGATACTTGATCTGCCTCTGGTGACTCCGGAGGAGTTACAGATGATTGCTCGGAGAGCAACTTTTCGGATAGAGGCTGAGGAATACAGGTGCAGTGTCTGAGTAGAGCCTCGCATCTTGCGAGTCTTTCCATTAGGTCCTGGTTTGGTCGTCGCCGCTTGCGGGGAGGAGCTGGTGTACTGGGAATGCAGACTGCCTTTAACTACAATTGCCATAAGAGTGAGCATTTCTGGATTTGTATCCCAGGGCGAAGCATTCAGGAACACTTACCTTGATGCAATTTGAACATGGGCTCCTGCGATCACACTTCTTCTTCCGCTGCTGGCACAAGACACAGGCCAACACCCTCGGGGCCTTCTTCTGCTGTCGTGATGAAGTTGACGACGATTTCGTCACCCTGTTTTCTTCGCTCATCTGAGGTGACGACATCTTGATTATTCTTTTCCTGGCTAGAGAGTCCGCGGATCGATCATGGCTCCAAGGAAAAGGTGGGATATAAATTTCATAAAGGCGTTTGAGACGGCTCCCCGCAGTCGATGCCTCATTTGGCTCCCGAGTGGCTCCAGAGGCGTTTCTGAGATGGCGACCCAGAGCTTGGGGCACCGTGCACGAGACCAAGGCTAACTTACACAAGGGTCGCAGAGCGCCCTGGCACCAACACGCTGCCCTCGATGGGCGAGACGCACCAGGACCCCGGGGCGTCGGGATGGACCCATCTCCCGAAGGCCCCCACACACACTCCTGGACGGGCTTCTCTCGGGTCTCAGCCCTTGAAGGTGTCGGAGTCTTGAAGAAAGCCGTATGACCGCTGACTTTCCGAAGACTCCCAATCCCCCGCGGTCACCAGCAGGAACATGTCATGTTTCGAGGCCCTCATATAGTGCCGGGCGTCCTCGTCCGGGTTGCCTGGGTCTCGGTTTGGGAGTTGTAAGCATTGGTCGAACAGTATATCCAGCCATTGGGTTGTCACGCCACATTGTTAACCCTTGCACACCGTCACTGGTTCTTGATTGTTTTTGTTTTTTTTACTTTTAAACATATACGCTTCTCCTGTACAATAGTGTTTCATCCGTCCGTCTGCCAGTCGTTAGCCTTCCGGACACGACGGGCACGGCCCACTCCGACAAGTTCTGTCTTGCTCTAGAGGGTTAGTGTAAGCACCCGAACTTTCGGGAACCGCATCAACACCATGGCCCGCCCAGGCGAAGACCCGCCGCAAGGCGCACGTCCAAGCGCGCTAGGTCAACATGTAAACGCTGCCATGGACGACTCTGATGCGCCAACTGCCGTCAAGGACGGGTCTACTCCACCAGATACCAGTACCTCGGGGGGCTCTGTCGCCGCGTATGACAGTGACAAAGCATCTCCCGGGTTGAACCCTGAAGCTGAGGACGATGAGGACTCTGAACAGGAGCGCCGTGGAAGCATCGTCCGGGATCTTGCTAGGCAATACACGCACCAGAGCCAATACTCTAATATCGAGGGGAACCCTTTTACGGCCGAGGATAACAGCCCGCTGAACCCGCGCAGCGACAATTTCAGGGCAATTGCGTGGGCGAAAGCTATAGTTCGGCTCCTTTCTGACAACGGGCTCACATCTCGCAAAGCTGGCGTTTGCTTCCAAAACCTCAATGTGTTCGGCTATGGACAGCCCACCGACTTCCAGAAGGACGTAGCCAACATCTGGCTCGAGATAGCCTCGATGCCCCGCCAACTTCTCGGCTATGGAAAGACTAGGATCGACATTTTACGGAACTTTGACGGAATTGTTCGTGATGGAGAGATGCTGGTCGTGCTGGGACCTCCCGGATCGGGCTGTTCGACCTTTCTCAAGACCATTGCTGGGGAGACCAACGGGATTTACGTAAATGACGACTCGTATTTCAACTACCAAGGTGAGTTTAAAC
Organism: Calonectria naviculata; assembly: GCA_003031705.1. NCBI lineage: Eukaryota > Fungi > Ascomycota > Sordariomycetes > Hypocreales > Nectriaceae > Calonectria > Calonectria naviculata. The sequence goes on from NAGG01000417.1 coordinate 13,235, forward strand.
ACGTCGGAAAATTCTGACTCAGATCTTGCCCGTGTGGTGGGCGTGCGACGCTAACAGGCAACCCCCCTGTCTAGGTATTTCGGCAGAGGAAATGCACACGCAGCACCGGGGAGAGGCCATTTACACAGCCGAAGTCGACGTGCACTTTCCTCAATTGACCGTCGGCGACACTTTGACGTTTGCTGCCGATGCAAGGGCTCCTCGCCACATCCCCGGAGGCATTGATAAGCAGACCTTCGCCACCCACCTGCGAGATGTCGTCATGGCCATGTTTGGCATTAGCCACACGATTAATACGCGTGTGGGAAATGAATACGTGCGTGGTGTATCCGGTGGCGAGAGGAAGCGTGTAACCATCGCCGAGGCCTCATTGAGCGGTGCCCCGTTGCAATGCTGGGATAACAGTACCAGAGGTCTTGATTCGGCCAATGCCGTCGAATTCTGTAAAACGCTTCGTCTCCAGACGCAAATGTTCAACACGTCGGCCTTTGTCTCGATCTATCAGGCCCCCCAATCCGCTTATGATGTATTCGACAAGGCCCTGGTTCTCTATGAAGGTCGCCAGATTTTCTTCGGCCCGACAACTTCGGCGAAGAAGTACTTTACTGATCTTGGCTTTGACTGTCCCGCACGCCAGACGACGCCCGATTTCCTGACGTCAATGACCAGCCCGACAGAGCGAATCGTACGCAAGGGCTACGAAGGGCGCGCTCCTCGAACACCGGACGAATTTGCCGCGGCGTGGAAGAACTCCACCCTCTATGCAGCGCTCCAGCGAGAAATCGAAACCTACAAGGAGACTAACCCAATCGGTGGCCCTTCCGCGGAGCAGTTCCGAGCAATCAAGCGGGCGGTGCAAGCCAAGACCCAGCGCGCCAAGAGCCCCTATACCCTGAGTTACTGGCAGCAGATCGAGCTCAATGTGTGGAGAGGGTTTCGAAGACTGGTTTCAGACCCGACCCTCACCTTGTCAATGCTCTTTGGAAACTTCTTCATGGCCCTGATTGTTGGCAGCGTGTTTTACAATCTGCAGCAAACAACAGGGAGTTTTTACCAACGAGGTGCTCTGCTGTTCATGGCCTGTCTGTCTAACGCGTTTTCTAGTGCACTTGAGGTATGTGGAACTCGAAATAAAGAGGGACTGTCTCATATTAGTTATCAGAAACTGACAACATGATAGATTCTCACACTGTATGCCCAACGTCCGATTGTGGAGAAACACGATCGATATGCGCTATACCACCCGTCAACTGAGGCTATTGCATCCATGTTATGTGATTTGCCGTACAAGACGCTGAATGCTTTCACATACAATCTCACACTGTATTTCATGACTAATCTACGTCGCGAGGCAGGCTCCTTCTTCTTTTTCCTGCTTCTAACTTACATTACGACGATTTGCATGTCTATGATTTTCCGAACAATCGCGTCCGCTTCGAGAACCTTGTCGCAGGCCATGGTCCCGGCGGCCCTGCTTATTCTCGCTTTGGTTACCTTTACTGGCTTCGTCATTCCTATTTCCTACATGCTGGGCTGGTGTCGTTGGATCAACTATGTCAACCCACTGGCCTACGCCTTTGAGTCCCTCATGGTCAATGAGTTCCACAATCGGGAATTTGAGTGCTCGCTGTTCATTCCAAGCATGGCTATGCCCCAGTATGCCAACATCACGTCAGAAAATCGTGTCTGTTCCGCAGTTGGCGCCGTGGCAGGTAGCAGTGTGGTTAACGGGGACGCTTACATCGGCTCGGCCTTCAGATACTACCACGCACACAAGTGGCGCAATGTGGGAATTGTCATTGCGTTTGCTCTCTTCTTCCTTGCAACCTACATGGGATTCGCTGAAATTGTCAGTGCCAAGAAGTCAAAGGGTGAGGTCCTGGTCTTCCGTCGTGGACACCACCAAAGAACGGCACCAGTCTCCAATGACCTCGAGTCGAACGAGAAGCTTGCTGGACACACAGCGGTGACCGAAAAGCCCGGCAACTCGGAAGTTCAGAATGCCAATATTCAAAAGTCAACAAGTGTTTTCCACTGGAACAATGTGTGCTACGAAGTGAAAATCAAGAGCGAGACGAGAGTTATCCTGGACAATGTCGCCGGTTGGGTCAAGCCTGGTACGATGACTGCGTTGATGGTAAGTTGTCCTGTCGCTGAAATTCAGTGCCAGCGCTAACATGTGGAACAGGGTGTCTCGGGAGCGGGTAAAACCACCTTGTTGGATTGTTTGGCCGACCGCACGAGCATGGGTGTCATCACTGGAGAAATCCTTGTTGACGATAAGCTTCGAGATGCATCTTTCCAGAGAAAGACTGGATATGTGCAGCAACAAGATCTACACTTATCGACCACGACTGTTCGCGAGGCACTCAACTTTTCAGCTTTGATGCGCCAGCCAGCGCATTTTTCCCGAGAGGAAAAGCTAGCATACGTGGACGAAGTCATCAAGATGCTCGATATGCAGGAATATTCCGAAGCCGTCATCGGCGTTTTAGGCGAGGGTTTGAATGTCGAGCAACGTAAACGTCTAACTATTGGAGTTGAACTGGCAGCCAAACCTCCAGTTCTATTATTCGTCGATGAGCCTACATCTGGATTAGATTCTCAAACGTCTTGGTCAATTTTGGATCTACTTGAGAAGCTGGCTAGAAGTGGTCAAGCTATCTTGTGTACCATTCATCAACCATCGGCCATTCTGTTCCAACGCTTTGACCGACTCTTATTCTTGGCCAAAGGCGGAAAGACGGTTTATTTTGGCGAAGTGGGAGACAATTCTAGAACAATGATTGACTACTTTGAGAAAAAGGGCGCACCGAAATGTCCACCGGGAGCCAATCCCGCAGAGTGGATGCTCGAAGTCATTGGTGCTGCACCAGGCTCATCGACTGACCAAGACTGGCCACAGAACTGGAAGGATTCAGTAGAATTTACTGAGGTCCAGCACGAGCTTTCGCGTCTCAAAACCCATTCCGCAAACCCAACCCAGGTTGAGGAAGACCCTACCTCCTTTGATGAATTCGCAGCACCCTTCCATGTTCAGCTCACCAACGTCACCCTCCGTGTTTTTCAGCAATACTGGCGCACACCTTCGTACATCTACTCCAAAATGTCACTGTGCCTCATCATATCACTGTTTGTTGGTTTTGTCTTTTACCAGTCACCTAGGACAAGACAGGGATTGCAGAATCAGATGTTTGCCATCTTCCAGGTCTTAACAGTCTTTGGTCAGATGGTCCAGCAGACGATGCCGCACTTTGTTATTCAGAGGGATCTATACGAAGTTAGAGAGCGCCCTTCAAAGACGTACAGCTGGAAGGTCTTCATGCTGAGCCAAATTATCGTTGAGCTTCCCTGGAACACGCTAATGGCAGCCATCATCTACTTTTGTTGGTATTACCCGATTGGTCTGTACAAGAATACAACGGAAACGGGCGCTACCACGGAACGCGGTGCCCTCATGTTTCTGTTTATTCTGACATTTATGCTGTTCACTTGCACCTTTACCGACTTCATTATTGCGGGTTGTGAGTCTGCAGAAAATGGTGGCAATATTGCCAACTTGCTCTTTATGATGTGCCTGATTTTCTGCGGTGTTCTGGCAAGCCCGGACAGCATGCCTCATTTCTGGATCTTCATGTACCGCGTGAGTCCATTCACATACCTCGTGTCGGGCATGTTATCCACGGCACTTGCAAACACAGAGGTCATCTGTGCAGCAAACGAGTACGTCACATTTGCTCCTCTAGATGGGCAGACATGCGATGACTACTTGAAGGCATATATGGATGTAGCTGGTGGCTACTTGACCGATCCTAGCAACACAAGCAACTGTACTTACTGCTCCATTGGTAAAACGAATGCTTATTTAGCCGCTGCTGGTGCGGATTACAACGACAGATGGCGAAACTTTGGTCTGATGTGGGTATATATCATTTTCAACATTGCTGGGGCCTTGGGATTGTACTGGCTCGTCAGAGTGCCAAAGAACAAGAAGAAGACTAAGACGGATTAGAGTAGCTGGAACTTTGAAATCTCAGAGATGACGTAGATAGTTTACTTCGTCTTTTGACGTGACTACAGACATAATAATACATAATCACCCCTCCTAATCCTCGTCCATCCAATGTGAACCTTACTGACTCGCAGTCTTGCGCTGTAGCTTCTTTGCCACGTTGTTTCCCAAATACTTCTCCATATTTGGTACCAAGAAGGACATGGACCAGAGGATAAAGGAGAATGGAATGGTGGTATAAAAGACGACCTTGAATGAGGCAATGTAAGAATCCTTGAGGGAGAGTGTAGCAGCATTCAAGATGGAATTTGTCATCCCGGGAACGGACGAGAAGTCACCAGCGGTTGCTGCCGCTACCAACTGGCTTACTGATGACTCCGGGAGGCCAGCCTTCAGTGCTGCAGGAACTACCTTCTTGGGGATATTCTTGGCCAGTTCATTGTTGAGAACTGAGGTGTAGAGAGCCTGAGCAATTGCACCGCCAAATCCACGGATCGAACCTAGAACTCCCGTGGCCAACCCAATATCTTGGGGCTCCCATAACAGAGTGACACCGGGGAAGGAAATGTTCTCAACGAATCCAATGGAGGTCAAAGCCACGACTCCAATGGCGATCGTGGCGGCCCAGCGATCGATCGCGATGGTGGTCAACGAGGTCATGAATGCAAAAGCAATGCTTGATGCGATAACACATTGCCACTTCACCTTGGGCACGTATGAGAGACAAATTCCGGCAACGCTTTGTCCAAGAAGAATACCACCTCCGACCACAGAGCTCTGCCAACCGACCTTGGTGACATCTGTTGTATAGACTGAACTGATGATAGTAGGCCATAATACCGTGAGAGAGTAATAGACCATGGCGCCAAGAGTAGCGATGGTAGTGATTGCGACGAAACCGACATTCTTGAACATTCTGGGTGGCATTAACGGCGTGGTTCTGCAGAAGAATCCCTCTAAAAGTGTGTTAGCGATGGGAATCTTTTTGTTGGCAGCACACATACCATAGACAACAAATGCAGCAATTGTTGCAACGCCAACTAGGAGGGTGCAAAGAGTCTCTGCGCTATTCCAAGGATATTGTGTTCCTCCCCAAGAAAGGCCGATCAAAAATAGAACGCAACCGGAAAGGTACAGGAATATTCCGATGAAATCCAAATCTTTGGTCATCTCCCACTTGGACTTTCCGTGAACGTGGAGCTGGCTGAACTCAGGCGGATGGTAAAAGAACCAGTACAGGGCCAAGGACAAAGCTCCAAGAATGTCGCCGATATAGTAGCTCCAACGCCACCGAGCCGCCGTGTTCTCATAGAATCTTCTTGCGATTATAGGCCCAAATACCGCAAAGGGTAAGGAGGAGAGGAATACAAGTGATGTGATGGGGCCTCTCCATTTATTGGGGACCAGTTCGCCAAGCACAGTTCCAAAGGAAAGCTGACCGGCTGCGGCGATGCCGTTGCACACATTGGCGGCAATGAGCATCTCGACGCTCTTGGCACAGGATCCAATGATGCATCCGACAAGGCCCAGCACAGTACAACCTAGAACCATGTATTTTCGTCCGTACATATCGGAGAGTCGGCCGAATAGGAGGAAACCGATCGAACTTCCCATGGTCCACATGGTTGCTACCCAGTTGATATTCGGCGAGGGCCCGATGTCTTGGTTGATGAGTGATCTATATGGTTGTTAGAAGATGATACTTTAGATGCGAGTATGTGATGGTAGCTTACAGAGTGTTGGCTGGTAGCACCCAGCCCATGTAGGCACAAATGCTACCAAGACACTGAGCCTGGGGTTTTCATGTTAATCTCGGACGTTGAAGCTATAAGATGAAATGAAATAAACTTACAGTCACTGTCCCGATGAACTGGGGACTGCGAAAATAGCCTGTTGGCATTTCATCGTACTCACCACCCACAGCCTTTGCGTCTAGATAGTCGATGGTGCCATCTGCGTGGACAACCTTTTTTGCTTCATCAATGTCTTTTCCAAGCACGGCATCGCCCCGTTCAAGGTGCGAGGCCTGAATGTCCTTCTCGTCGGCACCCGAGCCTGTGTCAGGTGTCATTGTAACTGCCGTCCCTTGCCGAAATGGTCAGAGAATCAGGACAGTTGACAGTTCTGAATTGTGACGAATGAGAAGTTCTTGGCCGAAGATCTCTTCGTCTTATAGACTGTCCGTATACTGCCTGGTAAAGTGGGGAGCATGGAACATGTTACCCCGGATAAGAAGCCCTGGGCTCTGGTAACAGCGAGATTCTGGGGGAGATCTGGCGCAAGGGGTGCGTGGAAAGTGTGGGGAAATCTATGATCCGGCAAAGGGGATTGTTTCAAACGTTGCACCTCGGGAAGAGAAACTAGCTGAAAAGATGGCGCAGGGTCTAGATCAACTCTGTCTCAAGCCCTTATCCCCATCCTAAGGTAGGTTACTTTGCTACGGAAAATCAGGGGTGCCTTTGAGCTGTTCATGATTGAACAGGTGAAACCGGTCTGTGTCATATGTAGGAAATCCATTGGCGAGCTTCATCACAATGTTTGGGATTTTAACATGCAGGGGGTTTGGTGAGAGCTGCACAGATCTGAATCATTCAGGGAACAAAACACAAATATACGTACCCCAGTGTCTATGTCATTGGAACATCCCAGCTCAGCTGAGGAATATGAGAGGTCGTTGCGCCACAATCAGAGTACCTTACCTGGGTGGGCTGGTTGAATACATCCGACTTATCGGTTATATCTTAAATGATATGGAAAATCACTTCCGTTTCACAGAAGTAGCGGCCTCCTTTCCCCGCATCCTAAGCTCGGGCTCTAATGGCTAACGGCCTTCCAGGAGGTTTAGGCCAGCACTAACCCATTCCGGCGGATGACAGGGCAATCAACCGAGTTATTTATTCGGGGGCTCCTCTGCCGTATTTCAAATCCTCGTTTTTATCACTAGATTTATACTTTTACAAGCGCGGTCCTTGGGTCCGGGAGGTGGAAAGTCTGACTGACTCCAACGCTTTTCCGACGAAGCCATGTCTGAGACCCGACGCCCCGGAGCCACGTAACGCGTGCAGATCAGCGTCACAAATGCCCGATTTAAGTATCTCAGAAGCACAGTCAAGTACGCCACGGGCGCGTGAGCTGAGATATCCGTCCAACCCGCCCGCAGGATGGCTGATCATCAAGCGGTCTTCATAAATTAGCGCGACTCAGGCAAATCAGACAAGGCAAAGAAAATATTCAGCTTTCGCTTCAGCTGAATATGATCTGCTTCCCGGCAGATTTTGAAACAAATGTGATCTCACATACTCTTATGCACCAAGTCCCTTGTCTTTCACAGGTCCCGTGTCTCCAGTCTCATGCATTGCCAATCCACCCCCGCGTTGGACCAGGGGCATCGGGTGATTATTTCCAGCCTTCTGGGTTCTAGACCAGGCCCAGGACCCGCCGAGGCCCATTTATAGCGGCATGGCTCCCACAAATGGCCTGTCATAATGCTATCACGGTGTGTCTTCAATGGAGTGGGTAATGGATAATTAACAGTGTCGCCAATTTGGCATCACCATGAGAGGTCACCATGAGAGGTCACTATGGTCGAGAGTTGCACATAGGGATGTAATAGTCGGATCACGCCCATTTCAGCCACAATTTAGCGACAGCCGTCATTGGAAGTTGACGCGATAGAGATGAGTCGTGCGCATATTCACGTTGCCTCCTAGATACTTGATTCTATCCACTTGCCAGATAGACACAAGCTATCCACCTATGGGTTAATTTACTAGTGAATTTCATCTCCCACCTGGCCCCGCCGATTTCAGTAGACGTAGAAGTTGGCAGTTTCGTCATTGCTCGCCCTTAGCTTTCTGTTTCGGCGAATCATGATGAATTTTCCCAGCCAGGCCAGAGCAGCGGTCGCAATACTGAAAGCCGCACTGCTTGCCATGGCGATGACGTATCGGGGTTCATCGCTCTTTGGCCAGAGATATGGTGTCCATATGAAGCTGACGTTCATGATCATGGTCACCATGCTGATAGCTACAGCCTTTTTCTCCTTCGTCTGTCCGCACACAGACCCACACCAGCCAAGAATCAGGCTATTTACTCCGTATGTTCCAATCGTGAAAATGACCATAGCAACATACCTTCCGGCGACACTGAGGGTCGCCGCTGCGGAAGCGAATCCAATCACAGCCACCGCCTTGGAGATGGTAATATGCCAGGTCCTCTCATTGAACCTTCCAGAGGACCACGAGACGAGGATGGTGATGGCTCCGGCGATCAAATAAGGTGGGCACGTGAGAACTAAGGTGATGGTCTTGTTGAAACCCAGCGTCTCAACGACAGTGGGGAACTGCAGAAGTCAGGATGGATGCATATACAGCCAGGATGAGCCCTTACAAAGTTTTTGAATCCATTTGCAGCAAGGTGCATATGCGCCATCATGCAGAAAATCCAAACCATGGGATCCTTGGACGCTTGCTGGAGGCCCTTCCATGTACTAGTCTCTCCCTTGTTGGCGACGGTGTCGAGTTCCATGCGGTTATAGGCGAGCTCTCTCTCCTCCTGAGTTAGCCATTTAGTAGTGAGTGGGAAATCGGGGAGAACGAAATATCCGATGAGGGCAATGACGAAAGTAACAGCTCCTTGGAGAATAAACAGCCATTTCCACCCCGCGAGACCGCCGGCGCCGTCCATTCCATGATATATTCCGGCAGCAATGAGACCAGCAAATGCAGTCGCAAGGATGTTTCCAGTATAAAGAATCGCGATCCTTGTCGCTACCTCTTTCCGAGTGTAGAAAATGGACAACAGATAAACAGCTCCGGGATAGTATGGAGCCTCAGTTACACCGAGAAAGAAGCGAGTGAGGAGAAGGCCAGTGAAATCTTTGGAAACAGCTGTCAGGGCGCTAACCACGGCCCATAGCATCATCATGATGCCCTGCGGTTCCTTATCAGTATGCCAAGAGAGTAAAATAGAAAAGGCAGCTTACCATGTACCTGCTAGGCCGGGTGCGGACAAGAAACATATTGGATGGGATCTGCCCAAGAATGTATCCCACAAATAGAATTGAAACACAAGTCTGGTACTCTACCAGAGTATGACTTGTCAGCTGTGGCCTACTGGATATCATTGGTCCATCGCTCTTGACTTACGTGTACCAGTGAGATTGAGATCTTCCTCAAGGTCGTTGAGCCTTGCAAGGGCGATAGCATTGCGATCAAGATAGTTGAGCCAGTACATGCTCCATAGCATTGGCTACCGGTACTTAGCATGAATCATCACACGCCATGATGGAGGACAACGTACCATCATCCATCGATCCAACTTCTTGACCAGGGCAATCTCCTTGGGGTCAGTTTTCTCATGAGCTCCGGAATAGTCGACCTTGTCGTAGCTTGGAACTAGCTTTCCTGGGCCATCATTTTGAGTTCTCTGTTGCTCCATCTCGGCAAGCTTTGGGTTCTCATCACGGCTGTCTGTGGACATGCTGGGCCAACAATAATGCGCAACTCAAGCAATGAAAACAAGAAAAGAAAGCAAAAATTGATAGCAGATTTATTATGCGATAGAAGAAGATAACGAGATAAAATTGCGCTTTTTGTACTCTCGGGTCAAAGCCAAAGGTGCGTCAGGTATGAACTTAGACGGCTAAAGTTTGGTCACGTCATCAGCATGATCCGCTTCCCCAGATTCTCTGTTTTTTTGGCACCTGAATGTGACGCTATCATGGATCCCTCGTGCTGGAATCTTTCTCGAGATAGACCAGTTCGAGACTACGGCACCATGCTGCTCACGCCAAGCAAGTGGTGGGGTGCCAAGATCTGGGGTTGGTTCTGCGAATAGTCGGTGGGTGGTATCAGGATGTAAGCTTATCCAGGATTAGCTCCTGGTCAAATGGGGACAATCACCGTGGCTCAATCCTTGTGGGCGATTGGCCCTGCGAATATTCGAAGTCATGCTGTTGGCCTCATACGACCCAGGCAGCAAGATTCGTGAGGAGTCAAGGTCGTATGCCAAGAGCATCTCCGAGTTCTGGTTGGAAGATGGTCGCGTGTCTCGGCGAAATGTCACCAACCCGTCAACACAGCGCTTGAAGCTGCACTCCAGTGCCCCGACATGATTTATCCATAGACTCGCACATTGCTGAGGCATTGACGTTTGTTCCCCTCCAATTTGCGGAAAATGGAAGGTGGTATGGTGCTGATTTAACCAAGACGTCGTGTTGAGTCGTTGGAAACGAATGGAACCACCAGATTTCCCCGCAGGCATAGATTGAAGATTCATGAGATGATCTCCCCGCAGATGATCTCCCCGCTTACGCAGTCTAATGAAATGCTACGTCACATATCCTGCGCCTCCATGCGCAAACCGAACTTAAACTTGTAGAATTGAAATCAATAGGTCGTGAATCTTCAGTTCTCATCTTGCTTGGCCTTTTTCAGTTCTTGTTACTCCTGCTACGTTTGGAATCCTATTCTGGAGATTAGCACAGCTATATCGGAAAAGAAATATCCTCGTAAACTCACAAAGAGTGGCTTCAACGTAATGCATGCCATTTCAATGCGAGATTACCAACTAGTCACACGCACTAGAAGACCATCTTGGCACCTGCACTTACGTGGCTGAACACTCACCTTCCACCTATCATTTCTGCTCGCGTGCACGCATTTATCCAACAAGGATGGAGATCACTTCTTCTTCTACAGTAATCAATGCATCTTAAAGCATGCAAAGTCTCAAGTGATTATTAGCTAAGCGACTGTCATGCGTCATTTCATGGCATGACTTAGAGCTTACGTATCATCCACGCCGCCTTAGGTAGAAAGGTGACACGGCACCTTCACTGCAGCATAATATCTACACCTCAAAATATCGAGCATGGGCTTTGTAATCGCGGACTTCAACTAACCAATCACTCTAGAGAACATATAGTTCCAACGGCGATATGCGTATCGATATCTATGCTAAGATTTTGCTTTAAAGGCTAGAAATTCTTGAATGCTGTGTGGTTCCGTCCAGTCTTCGCCGCCATTCTTATTCCTAAGAGTCTCCATTGCCTCGATACAGCCATCAAGCGTCCTCACATCCCTAATATCCTTTGAAGTACCCAGGATATTTCGTCCGATGCTATAGGCGCCTGACGTCCACATTTCCCCCGACAGCAAGTTCCTCTCGCTTGCAAGAGCCATGATGACAGCAACATTGGATTCTCCCGTATACGTTCCCTTGAACCACTCCAACTGATCTGCTGGAAGATTCTTTGACACGTCTGCGACCATTCGCGAATAGGAAGATGGTCCCACTGTGTTGACAAGAATTCCATGTGGGGAGCCCTCCAGAGCCAAAGTTCTTGTAAGGCTGAACATGGCCCCTCGCGCCATGACGTATGCGGAGCTATTGGGCATACCGAATATTGAATCGGAGCTAAAGTTGACGATGCGACCATATTTCTTCTTCTTCATGTGTGGCCAGGCGTAGTGGCAGAGCGCATAGGCTCCCAGAGCGTTGACTTCAAAGACCTTTTGGACCACGGTTGGGCCTTGGTCCTCAACGGCTCCGTATTTAATGATTCCAGCATTGTTTATGATAGCATCAATACTCCCAAACTGAGAAATTGCCGTCGCTACTATTTTGTCTGCAGAAGTTGCCACGTCATGAGTGTCGGCGATCGCTCTGTGTCCCTCGGCGATGATCTTAGCCACCAGCTCATTCACTGGAGATGTAGATGAGCCTTCGCCATCGGCCGAGCAGCCAATATCATTTGCAACCACATTCGCGCCGGCTCTAGCCAGTGCTAGACACAGAGGAGCACCAATGCTACCCGCTGCGCCAGTCACAATGACCGTGCGATTAGAGAATGCATCTGGACTTGCAAAATCGACCATTTTGTACAATATAACGGGGTAATTGAACGATGTGTAGGGCTAATTATTGACAAAATGTGTATCGCGCCAATAGTGATCGGATTTACAACCCAGTCGACGATGTCCACCAACGTAATATTAGTAACATATCGAACTTTTAATCTGTATGCCGATCCGAATTGCCCAAGCCCCATATTTGCGGCTCGGTAGCCCGAGCTTCCATAGTTAAAAGCCTGGTCTCGGGTTCGTTAGTTTCGGGATCCGAGCCACAACATTTGCCCGGCACGGGCTTCTCCTCATTCCGGAGCCCGTCCGGACCGAACATCGCCTGCTTCCGATCTCTTCTTGGATTTCTGACAAGACCGCACCCTGATTTGACAAGATTAAATTCTCACAGCGCGACGAGCCTCTTTTCAATGGGGTAATGTTGTGTTGTCAAGTCATTGCACACAAGTAATGATGGGACCAGTAGTTACACGCTGCGAAGTGCTGTGCAAATATCATGACAATATGTGACGTTGATTTTGAAGGACACCAAATGGTCAAAAACAATCCATAGTAACACAGTTCGTCTAGCCTAGATAGAAGTCACAGCACTCCTTCATTGGACTTTGACTAAGATACATGCTCATCTCCCGCGCCAGCTTTAAAAGAGTCTTGATAGAATTCCTCCGTATAATTGCCCTGATTGTCCAAGAATGACGTGCATTTGCCCCAGTAACTTTCTATCGCAGCCGCCCTCTTTTCGTCTCGAGCGCTGAAATGACATCTGCATAAACTATTAGAATTTTTATAATCTGAGGGAACGGGGGAGATATACGGAAATTCTGCAGGGGCAACAATGAAGCCGGCCGTGACTGCGTCGCGGTCAATAGACACAGGATTGCCTTCAGTGTCGAATGGCCTCCTCATGTTAAATGCCCAGAGAAGACGACAGATGGTCACGAATATCGACCGCTCGCCGACATGCACTCCAGGACAGATTCGTCTTCCCGCCCCAAATGTAAAGTGATCTCTTTTTGTGGCGTCTGCAAGCGCTGCAGACTCTCCAGTCGGCAGACTATCTCCTTCATATCGCGACGGGTTAAATTCTCGAGCGTTCTTTGCTCGACTCTCATCGTTATTGATTCCCCAAACCTAAATAGGACGTTATTCCCTTAATCTCTACCAGAAGACTGTGTAATAATGAAACCCACGTTAATCATGACACCAGCATTTGCTGGGATTGTATAACCTTCATAAACATCAGTTTTTGAAAGACGATGTGGCATGCCTCCGAGTATAGTTGATGGCATCCCTAAAGATGTATTAGATGGGTCATAGAAACACGAAACTTCTCAGCATATCAGACTTACATCTAAAGGTTTCTTTCATCGTAGCACGGACATAAGGAAGATTGTCCCAGTCGTCCCATCCAGGTAATCGTTCTGACCCAACGACTCTATCAATTTCTTCCTGTGCTTTGAGTTGCACTTCTGGAAATAATACCATGGCCTTGATAACTGTTAGAAGGACTAACACACGTGAAAGATCGGATTTCTAACCTTCATAAAACCAAGAGTCGTGTTCAAGGTGGTATCCCTAAAATAGCGTTAACTTGAGATTCGGTTTACTCAACGCTCTATGAATTTACGTTGCTCCTGCAAATGCGTGCCCCGCGTTTGCTGCCATTTGCCTATCACTGAGATAATCCAACGATTTAATATCGTTTTGTTGTATCATGTCGGTGCAAAAGCCTGATAAAAAATTTAGAACGTACGACTTCCAACAGTTTGAGCATGTGGGATAATACTGACTTGCTTTGTTGGATCCTTGGGCAAAACTTGCCTTGGCCTCGTTCAATAACCTCATCCACAAGCCTTCTTCAAGATTCTTCAGTCGTTCCATTTCTTTACTGATACCTGTGACCCATGATGGTGCGTTTCTGAAGAATCCGCGAAGCTCCGGCCACCAATCCATCATCTGAAGTCTCCCAGCTGCAACAGAATATCCCGCAATCCACTACGCATCGTTTTAGATAAGCATATGACCCATGATTATATAATGGAGACTTACCTCAAAGAGGTCTTTGACGTGTGGAAGGTCCACCGAAGTTGTTCTCCAGCCATAAATAATAGTTGATGCCAGGCTAGTTGTGAACCTCTGAGTGTGGTGACGAAATTCCTGAGGGGAGTGGAGGATGTCATGCAGAAGTTGAGTGCTCTCAAATTCCTAAGCACCTAGTAAGTTATTCTTCTTGTGCCAGACATCGCATTTAACCATTTTACCTGATACGGAATGTACTTATTCGCAACATTGACGTTTAGTCTCAAGTGGTACATTTTTCGCTGTCGGCGCCAGATATCATCATTACTACACGATTAGAAATCATGAATTTTCGATAGTTATAGATTCCTTACTCTCGCATTAGAATATTCAGGTTTTCGCCAAAGTCTCGAATAAAAACATCCATACGGCCCGAGTAAAGTCCACTTCTTTTGTCAATGAGGTCGCGAACAACTCTGTCCGAGCTAATGACAATCATATCCTGGGTTCCCAGTTTTAGAGAAACAATAGGGCCATCTTGCACAATGCATTGTTAGTAATGAGCTTTTTGTAAGCCTTCTTCAAACCTACATTGCTTGGCCCACTCTTGAAGCTTTAAATGTAAATTCGACAAGGGCATCTGATGGAGGTTCCCTATGATTGGAAGGGTCGGGGGGCCTTTTTCACGTCAGTAAGAGCTATTAAATAAGAGAGTCATATAGCCATGCAAATAATTACCTGGAGGGTATCCTTTTGGTCTCATTCCATATCCTCGCAAATAGGCTATCACCACTGTTGCAACAACGAGAGCAGGAAAAATGTAGACCAGAATAAATTGCACCATTTTTGAAAGCCTCTCTTCTATTCGAAACCAAATTTCTAACCCAGTTCAATGATTAATTTAGCACAGATTAGAACTGATCTCAACTGAAGCCCATCATAAATGGCGAAAGGAACGCCAAGAAGCCCGATCATCAATTCCAACGCGCCCTAGTGGTTCGGAGTTCTTCCGGCCCGGAGTTTATGTATTTTTCGCTAATTGACATCATTCGGGCCGGATTACTACGAGATATGTAGCAATGAACTTTCTGCCGAGGCATCCAAGTACGTTCGGACCCGAGCTTCCTTTTACATTCAACTCCACATTTCAAGTCATGGACATATCCATTTTCCCATCTAGCAACAGACTATTATTTGGGTTCTAGAGCACGATACAATAATTACAGTTTAATTGGTCATGCCCGGCACTGTCAATATGGTCTGGTGGGCGCCATCTGTGTCACAGGATCCACAGATGAGCCTGGAGCCGGCGCAATTCAAACCATCATTGAATCTGGGGTACAATTCCAATATAATTCTGAATTGGTAAATGAAGACAGGCGTGAAATATCATACAGGATGCTTGAACCAACCCGTTTTGCCATGATCGTGCTTTTTGGGACTGAGGGGATGATGGGTAACTTGCTCACCAGGTCTGGCCAATAGCACGACTTGAATGAGCAGGGGTTCAGCCACCTGAGGCATCCAAGCGGGACATGGTGGTCAGCTTTGTGATTAGGCACCAATTCAATTATTATGTGGGTAATGAAACAAAGCCCTCACTACGTAGCTTGAGCGCGAAATGCCTACCCACGGTTCAATCCCTATGCGCTGGTCCAAAAGTAGACACGTCAACGCGGATGAATCTTAGTTCCGACCTCCTATGCTACATCTATCATTACAAGGTATATTCATTGACATCAACAAGACAGGAGTCACGCAAATCCTGGTCTTCGTCGAGCGATTTCCGGTTTCGAGTGTGCTTTCGGTGGCACATAAAATACAGTTACTACGCTGGAAGAATTCCTCTTAAAAAGTAAATGACATTGAAGCAATGGCAGACCTCGACAATCCAGATCATCCGTCTCAAGAAGCTCACAACCTCACGCCAGAGAGCCAGATAGACCGAGCAAGCCGGCTTCAGGTTCTTGGCAATGGATACATGGATAAATACCGTCGGACAAAACAAATAGGAGATCTTAACATGGCATTTCAACGATATCAGGAAGCTCTAAATCTTACTCCAGAAAACCACCCCAGCCGGCCGACTCAGCTTCAGGCTCTTGGAGATGTATATGATTTCAGATCTCAAACCTTATTGAGAAATGACGATGTTGATAAAGCTGTTCAATGTTATAAAGCCGCTTTTGATCTCACGCCGAGTGACGATCCAGAGCGAGGTAGCCGGCTTTGGGCCCTCGAACAAGGCTATAAGAAAATATACTTCGCATATAAAGATGACATAGACCATATTAATGCTGCAATCCAACAACATCAGGAGACGCTTGGTCTAATGTCAGATGGTTACCCATTCCGAGCAAGTCAATATCAGCTTCTTGGGGATCTATATATGTTTCGATACTGGCACACAAGAGTAAAGGAAGACCTTGACAATGCAATTAAAAAGTACCAAGAAGCTCTCGAACTTACTCCTTATGGCCAAGCTGGTCGGATTGACAGACTTAAAAGCCTTGGAGAAGCATATAGAACAGAATATGAGCGGATGGAAACAATTGAAAATCTCAACAACACAATCCGACAATATGAAGAAGCTCTTGATCTTACATTGAATGGCTATCCAGACCGAGGAACCAAAGACAGTCGGCTGGAAGATCTCATAAATACGCTTGGTTCCCTATATACATGGAAATACGAGCATACGGAAACAATCGAAGATCTTGCCGAAGCAATCAATCATTATCAAGAGTATACCAACCTCCAACCACCTGATCGTCGAAATGAATCAAGTCGACAACTGCTCCTTAAGCAAGAATATCAACGTAAAGTTCAAAGGAAAGCCATCGAAAAACTTGACTTAGAGATTGAGCAGTATGAAGAAGCTCTGAAACATTCCCCAGAAGGTCATATTAATCGGGAAAGGCTACTCCAAAACATTGGGAGAACATATGACGCAAAGTATCAAGAAACGAATATGATTGAAGACCTTGATAAATCAATTCGACAATTTCAATAGGTTCTTAACCTTATGGCCGATGATCACCCAGACTACGCAGACCAGCTCCAGACACTTGGTCACAGCTACAAAGTTAGATACCAGCAAGTGGAAATACTAGAAGACAGTGATATCGCAATGAATTACTATAGACGGTCTCTTAATCTCACGCCAGAGGAGAATTTATTAGACAAGGCAAGCCGATTCCAAGGACTTGGGGAGATATATTCGATCAGATATCAACGGACAACAGCAACTGATGATGTCGACAATTCAATTCAACAATACCAAGAGGCTATCAATGCAACTCCAGATAGCAATTCCGATCGGGCAAACCGATTATGTATCCTTGGAAATATGCATAAGCTTAGATATCACCAAACTGGCATTCTGTGGGACATTGATGAAGCAATTCGACAGTATCAAGAAGCTCTCAAAATTTCGTCGATTGATCAATTAGATCTTGCGATCCAATACTTGGCCCTAGGAGATAGTTATATGATCAAATATCGACAAAAGAAAGTAACCAAGGACCTCGATCAAGCAATCCAGCAATATAAAGCGGCTATCAAATGTACAACAGAGCGCCATTTGGACCGGGCGAACCGACTTTCGCTACTGGGAAATGCCTATAAGCTCAAATATGAAGAATTTTCTCAAATAGCAGATGCTGACAAAGCAATCGCACAATTCCGGGAATCTCTTAGACTCATGTCGGATGAGGATCCTAAATATACAAGCCTGATTCAGACCGTTGGGGGAATATACACAATACGGCATCAGAAAACAGGCAAGATATCAGATATCGACGAGGCAATCAAGTGTTATAACCAAATCATTGACATAACGACGTATGACCATCCGGATGTCTCAAGCCGTCTTCAGCGTCTGGGAGATAGCTACGCAACAAGGTACACTCAGACAAAAATACTAGATGACTTGGCGAAAGCAGTCCAACGACATAAGCAAGCTCTTACGTATCTACCAACTGAGCATTTGGACCGGGTAAACCAACTTGAGACTCTCGGAGCCGAGTATATGAGTTTTTACGAAAGAACGAGAGGAGCAGGAGAATTAGCGATGGCGCTGGAAAAATATCAAGAATCTCTGAATCTTACTCCAAACGATCATCCAAGCCGAGGAAACCGACTTTGGGCTCTTGGTGACATATTTAAGCTCCAGTACCAATCCACGGGCACAAAGGATGATCTAGGAAAAGCCATTGAATACTATAAAGCTGCAAGAGACTTTTCGTCGAAGGCCCCAGAGCAAGAGAGTCAGATACGAGCGCTTGAACTGGAATATAAATATGGGTTTCGGAGAAGTGAAGGCACAAGAGGTCCTGATAAAACAATTAAAGCACCTCAGGAGGCTCCTGGCCTCACTTCAAAGGAACACCCAAACAAACAGGATCAGCTTTGGGATTTTGGAAGAGAACCAATAACAAAGCCCAAGCAAACGGAGGGGATAGAGGAACTTGATAAAGTGATTGAAAAATATCAAGACGCTCTCAGACTTACTCCAAACCACCATAGAGACCAAATTCAGCCTCTTGCGAAAGCGTATGCAAGGAGGTTTCAGATGACTAAAACAGCAAAGGACCTTGATGATGCAATTCGATTTCATGATCATCTCGTCGGTTTCACCACAGACGACCATCCAGATGCACTAAATCTACACCAGGCCATTGGAGACTTGCGTGCAACTAGATATCAGCGAACTGGATTAAGCGAGAGCCTTACCTTGGTAATAATAGCATATAAACAGGCCCTTGACTACACACCAGTTGGTCATCCGGAACGCAAATCCCGACTTCAAACCATTGGAGACTGGCATATGATTGATTACAATGCTCGTGGATCGATATATGCTCTTGAGAATGCAATTAAGTATCATCAAGAAGCTATCAATATACCACCAAATGATCCCCTTGACCATATAGGCCGACTGCAAATTCTAGGGGATGAGTATATCATTAAACACTACAAAGCAGGGTCCCCAGAGGATCTTGAAAACGCAATTCAGAATTATTATACTGCCTTTAAGCTCGCAACCGATAGCCATCCAGATCGGGCAGGCCAGATTCAACGTCTTGGAGATGGGCATGCCATGAGATATACACAAACAGGCGCCATGGAGGATCTCGATAAAGGAATTGAGAACCACGAGACTGCCCTTAGGCTAACGCCAAAGAATCATCCAGAACGGGGAGATCGGCTTCGTCGACTTGGAATTGGGTATATTCACAGATATAATCGAGCACAGGAAATAGACGATCTGGTCAAAGCAACCCAGCAATATCAAGAGGCTCTCACCATTATACCAGACGATTATAAAAGCAACGAGAATCTACTGCATAATAATCATAGCAGTTTCAAAATTAGCTTCCAACAGGAAGGAGCAGTGAAAAGCGTCGATAAATCTATTGAAGACCTTCAAGAAACTCTCAGCCTTGTACAAATCAACCGGGCAGATTGGGCAAGTCAACTTCAGACCCTTGGTCTGGATTTCCAATCCAGATATCACAAATTCGGAGCAATAGAAGATCTTGACGTCGCAATCATAGGGTTTCGAGAGGCCCTCAATCTTACCCCAGCTGATCACTCCCATAGGCCAAGCCGACTCCGAGCGCTTGGAGATGTGCATGCGATTAAATATATGTATACAAAAGATGTTAGGGAACTTAATGCGGCAATCCAGATGCATCGCGAGGCTCTGGATCTCACGCCAGATTACGACTCCAGTCGCGCAAGGCACCTTCATAGACTCGGGATGATATACCAGGATAGACATCAAAGAACCGGAGCAATGGAAGATCTTAATACAGTCATTCGAACTTATCAAGAAGCTCTTGATTTATCGTCCAATGATCCCTCAGGTAGAGGAGACCAACTCCACGGTCTTGGCATTGCATACAGAAATATGTATCAACGGACTGGGTCACTGAGCGATCTGAATGTTTCGATAGAACAACACCAGGAAGCCCTACTTCTCACACCGGAGAGCCATGAACAGCTCGCAAATAGGCTTCAGAATCTTGCTATGGGGTATCAGAGCAGATACCTTCGAACAGGTGTCCCAGGGGATCTTGACATCGCAATTCAAAAATATCACCAGGCGCTTGATCTTACACCGCACGATCACCCAGACCGACCAAGTCTACTACAAAGTGTTGGAGCCGGACATCGACATAGGTACCAGCGGGCAGGAGCAATGACAGATCTGAATATTTCGATACAACATTTGGAAGAGGTCCTAGATCTGACACCATTTAATCACCCAGAACGGGCAGAGCGACTCCAAGATCTTGGAATGGGATACCAGGATAGATACCACCGCGCAGGGTCTATAACAGATCTTATAGAGGCAGTTTCTAAGTATCAACACGCCCTTTTGATCACACCTTCCGACCACCCAGACCGAGCAGGGCGGCTCCAGAAAGTTGGAGATGGACTTTTGATGAGATATCAACATAATGGACCATTAAACGATATATACAACGCTATTGCAAGTTATCAAGAAGCAATCGAGTTCACGCCATTTGACCATCCCGACCGGGCAAGTCGACTTCACAGTCTTGGTGTTGCGTACAAATACCTATATCATGAGACGGGGTCAAGCAAGGATCTCGATATATCAATTCAAGAGGATGAGGAGGTTCTGTATCTTACGCCAGAAAACCACCCAGAACGGGCTAGTCGGTTGCAAAACCTTGGTGTTGTGTATGAAAAGAGATATAGAATGGCAGGGGCAAAAGCTGATATTTATGCATCCATTCAAAAATATCAACAGTCCTTGGATTGCTCCTCATCCCCTCCCCTGGTTCGACTACAATCCGGCATGTCCTTACTTCAATTACACGTTGAACTTTCGGACTGGGTATCTGCACACAAAGCTGCCTCTACAACGGTCCTGCTGATCCCATTGATTACACCCCGTACCCTTACAAATCCGGACAAGCAGCATTTTGTCAAGCAGTTTGCTGGTTTGACTTCAACCGCGACGGCGGCTACTTTAATGGCAAACCAAAGCCCTTATGAGGCAATACAGCTTCTAGAAATGGGGCGTGGAGTCATAATAGGCTCTTTGAATGAAATACGCGCCGACGTATCCAGCCTTCAAATTAAACATCCTGAACTGGCCCAAAAGTTCATCAGTCTTCGAGAGCAGCTCCAGTCACCCGCCTCATCGACTGAAAACCAACTCAATCAACGTCATGAGGTTGGCCAGGACTTGGATCACACCATTGAGGCCATCCGGTTGTTGCCAGGTTTTGATCGGTTTCTCATGCCTCCCTCCGAAGCTGAATTAATGGCCGCTGCGGAACCTGGTCCAATAGTGGTTATCAACGTGAGCGACTATCGATGCGATGCTCTGATCATTGAGAAGACTAAATTGAAGACCTTGAAGCTACCTCTCCTCAATAGCAAAGATATCAGGGCTCATGCAACCACCTTTGCAGCACTGGACACGCAACTACTCGAATGGCTTTGGGACACTGTTGCAGAGCCAGTTCTCACTGAATTAGGGTTTACCGACGTGCCTAGTGACACATGGCCTCGCATCTGGTGGATTCCAACTGGACCCTTGGCCAAATTTCCTATCCATGCGGCAGGATATCATTCGCGCGGCTCCTGCAATACTGTACTAGACCGAGTCATTTCGTCCTATAGCTCGTCAGTAAAGGCTATAATTTACGGTCGTCAACACTCACCTAGAAAGAGACCAAACCAAGGCATACAAAAGGCAGTGCTTATAGGCATGCCGGAGCTTGAATTTGCCCCCAAGGAAATTGATAAGTTGGAGGCAATCTGTACCTCTATGCAGCTGAACGTAGTCAAGCCTCAGCCTTTCCAAAGGGAAATTCTGTCTGCATTGAGCGACTGCGACATATTCCATTTTGCAGGCCACGGACATACCAACTCCTTAGATCCGTCCAAAAGCTCCTTGGTTTTGAGTGATGGCCAATTAGATGTCACAAGCCTCCTTGATACCAATGCCCCTGGCCGTGTACCATTTCTTGCCTATCTCTCCGCCTGCGGAACAGGGCAAGTTGACTACGATGGGCTCATTGATGAGGGACTCCATTTGATAGCAGCCTGTCAGGTCATTGGATTTCAACATGTAATCGGAACGCTCTGGAAGGTTAATGACCAATGCTGTGTCGATGTGGCTACACTCACATACGAGTGGATGCGAAAGAGAGGAGTCAATAATGAATCAGTCGGCGAGGCACTTCACTACGCGAGCAGGGGTCTTCGTGATCAATGGGTCTCAGAAAATACGACTCAAAACATAAAACGCGGGAAGGAAGCTCGCGAAAGGTATTTTCAAATGGCCATGACACGGTCATGTCTGGGCTCAGATATGAGAGCCCCGAGGGATGCTGAGTTATGTGAGGATATGCCACTACATTGGGTTCCATTTGTTCATTTCGGTGTTTAGTTTGTCTCATCTCAATCCAGAATAAGGACTAAATATATTGTTTAGCCCTGCGAATGTGTTGACGTGCTTCAAAATCACAAGTTTAGGATATACGGCAATGTAGTAATGCCGGTCGGGCACAAATCCAGATGCGTATTTCTACAACCGGAGCCGGGATCCAACTCGGTATAAAGTGAATTCTGCACGGAAAAGGACATGCACACCAACCACACAAGACGATTTATATTTTGAGCATCCGAAACTAAATATCAATGGCGTTAAACTAGGCATGGCAAATCGTATCCGTGAGTACATTTTGCCATAATTCGCTGGACTCCGACCGGGATACCGGAGATAAAATCCTCCGCAAGGTCACACCTAGGTGGTGATCCTGGTTCGGCTAATGAGCCACATGCAGCGACAGCATTCACCCATTTTCTAGCCGGAGCAGTAATCCCCCCATCCGGTTGAATGTTGCAAATTCCGGGGCCTTCTATTCCGGTCTCCAATAACAGCTACGCTGCCTAGACATCATGCCACTCAGAAAATCTCAAACCCAAAAGTTTTCATGATACACCATAACCATATGTTTTTTTGAAGCTCACTTTCCAATAGACGAGGCTGTATCGTGGATTAGTTACCTCCTTTTTTTAGTGTCACAACATGAACTCTACGCTAGCTACACCTCCAGACACAACAGCAAGTCTCCACGTTGTGCGGCTTTATGAAGTTGTCTCATCCGTACTCGTACTGGGAGGGCTTTACTATGTCTGGCGCTCACGCAATCCTAAGTACTACGGTGTGTACTTGGCGTCATCAATAGGCGGCGGTGTAATGGAATGGATTTTCGACAGCAAATACTACTTCCGCCTCACAACCGATGATCGCTTCATCGCGGCCTGGACAATGGCGGGTGAAAAAGCGGCGTTGGCGATGGTACTTTTCTATGCCTTCTTCTTCGGCATTCCCCTCATTATACTGGACGACCATCGCGAAATCCTGTATCAAAAATATGGCCATCAAAAAACCGCCATAATGGTTATTCTTCTGGGAGCTATCGGAACTCCAATGTTCGAGTGCACCAACACGTCGGTGGCACACATTTACAAATATCACCAACGCGACGAATATTTGTTCTATGGCATGCCATACTCTAACTTCTGGTTTGGAGCTTTGATGATGTTCCTACCATTCTGGGCATTGGAGCAAGTCACACTTCTGACCAAGCTAGTTACACGGTCGGGTTTATCAATCTGGAAACAAAGGAGGCTATCATGTTTCCTTGGATTTTCTTCTGTAATATCTGCGTTCTTTGTGGCTGCGACCATCAACGGCGTCTGGTATGTGCTTGCAGGCGATGTGTGGATTCCTACTTTGAGAGAATTTTAAAAGGGCCCGTTCTCGCTTAATGGATTGGAAATCGCTCCATCGGATTTATTTGATCTTCAAAAATTAGAACAAGTAGATATAAATCAGCTAGATTTTTTTGCTGAGAACTAATCAAAAGGTTTGCGATGAAAGACTTCGTGAACATGAGTTGGAGAAATGAATATGTACAAAGCGTACAGAGTTAACGAAACACCATCAACAATCTCATCGCCTAGTCTGACTAGGTATTCAATATCACTGGTTAAGTACAAATCTCTTTTCAAAAATATGCCACAGGAGCGTGATGCTCCAGCGGCATGATAGTTCTACAGATTCGGTGCCTTTCTAAAGTTGCCACCGTCTTCATCTCGTTTCTGGTTATCTTCCTCGCGCATTCTCAGATGCTCACCAGCATCTTGGTTACATGTAAAGTCCGCCTCCTTCGTAGCAATGTTGGCAGGGAATGACACGTGTTCTTGAATCCACTTCCAAGTTCCATCTTTCTTATGCAAGAAGCCTGTGTATCGGAACTTGAAGTCAAATTCATGGTTATCGGTAGATGTGCCGAAATAATGCTGTCATCCTGCGTCAAAAAAGCCGGACTGGGAATAGAGTAAGGGAAACTCACCTGTTCCATGTTAACAAATCCCCAGTCAGGAGCCGTCGCAATAATTTCCATGTCTTTGTATCCGATGTGCGACTTGGCAAAATATGCTTCCGATATAGTCAGCAGTAGTTAGTTTTGAAGACCCAAGCTACACTTACGCCCAATGTGGTAGAAATGGTCTTCAAATTTGCCTCCTAGAGCTTTGTCAGAAATAGATGGAGCCGGAATACGTGTGAATTCTCACGAGGAATGAAGCCCATCAAATCATAGTAGAGCGTATTAGGGCAGTCATAAAACCCGGCCCCTTCCTCGGGATGCGTCACAAATCGATTATCATTGAACTCTTGCCATTTTACATAATGCTCAAATATTTCCTCTTCTTCTTTTTTTAAGGCAGGATTGTGATAGGGGCTAGTTGGGAAACCCAGGGTGGAATGTAGGTTATCAAGTGTGGTCAAATCTCCCTTTTGAAAAGTCAGTACCTTTCCTACGATATGACTAATTCTTGGAGAAGAAGGCTGAATACCAAATAATGCCATTCAGATTTTCCCTTCTTAGATAGTACGTTTGTCATGGTGAATGCTCGAGAATGAGGTGGATAATTTCTGGCGCAAGAAAAGTCTTTCAAATGATGAATTTCTAATCGCACTTGGAACCAATTATCAATAAGATAGATAAAATATTCTGCTCAAAGCCCTCTCGCCCTTTTTCTCTTTTTAGTAGTGCAAACGCGATTATTTCATCCAGAGCCCATATTGTTGAATCGGAGTTTATCCTCCTACGCTCGCCTTACCATCCCGGGTTCCGGTCCTAATCCGGCCCGGGGGATACCCATCATCCCATCCCATCGGGCCGGAACCTTGTAGATCATTCCGAGCCCTCGCAATTGGCCCGATTCTCTCCCAAGATTACATGACGAAAGATGATTGTGGTTTTCACATTATCTAGTCCAAGAGAGGTCAAGTAATTCTACTGCATTCTTCATCTCCTGTTAAATACATATACTGGGAGAACCTGATCAGGGAGTGACTTTTACAACCTGGCAATGCGCATGCCTGCTTCTCATAAGCTTGGCAGGAAACAAAAGTCCCAATTCACTGCCTCCCAACAACCCCATTGTGTAATACTTTGTTTCTACTTAATTGATTTTCCTCGGCAAAGTAACCGAGCTCGTTGTTGATCATGGTTTTAACTTTCTCGATGCTGGTCAGTGGGGATGAAATTAAGTTTGCGGCATCAATTCTCCGCCAGTGTTGTCCGGGATGTCATTTACATGGGACTATGGGCGCATCAATTGATGCTAGTCCTTTTTGAAACAACAATTAATGCTCTATCCCTAATTGAACTGTGTTCGCAAGGCTGGGGGGCAGGACTATTTTCTCACGCAGTTCAGCATGTGGCTCCCAGCCGCAATTAACGCAGCTGGCTCGGACGTATTTTGTTTACACTTACAAAACCCTCAGACTCTCTCCATCCGTGCGCTTTTCTGAGTTTCACGCCGTCACTTGACACGTTGATCGCGCTCGGCCCGCTGGAGTCCGTCTGAAGCATCCTTCTGGGCTGTAACAGGGGCCATCGCAGCTGACCTCAGCCCTGTTCCTTTGCGAGGCTGCAGTGGATCCTTCCGCGATGGCGCCAGATTGACGAAAGGATTGTGACAAGGCTGCTGTCAAGGGTGAATTTGGTGCATGGTGGGGGCAATTGATTGTCTGAATTCGGACTCTGTCCGACTATCTATTGACCGCTCATTATGATCATATTCGAGATCATATTCTAAGGTATGTGCACTAAAGTATTTATCTATGTACATGTATTTTTTTTTCTTGGTTTCGTAGCTTTAACCCTCTGCTGCAGAGGCCGCCATCAGACATTAGAAATTTATCCAC
This sequence comes from Calonectria naviculata, assembly GCA_003031705.1. Taxonomy (NCBI): domain Eukaryota; kingdom Fungi; phylum Ascomycota; class Sordariomycetes; order Hypocreales; family Nectriaceae; genus Calonectria; species Calonectria naviculata. The sequence goes on from NAGG01000417.1 coordinate 39,408, forward strand.
TTGAAGGGTATAATACAAGTCGTTATAGGCCCAATCTCCATCGCGAGACCAAGCCAGCATCATTTCGCTGTGGATACAAAGTGCACATTGTTAAACTCCGGTGTAGACCTTGACAACACCGGCCGCAGACCGCTCAGAACTTGATTCGCCATCGCGCGAGCTCGAGTCCTTGTCGTGCTGCAGCTCGACGGGAACTGCGCCGCTGCCGGGGGGCGAGCGTCGGTCTTCCGGCGTGGCCTCCTCGGTGCGGATTTCAATGTCGTGGCGCTGGTAGATCTTGAGCGGCATGACATAGGTGGAGTTGATCTGCTCCTCGCTGTCAAGGCGGTGAATGGTGCTGTCGCCAGCCCGTGCGGCGGAACGGGGCCCGCGGCTGAACCGTGAGTGGAAGTCCGTCGAGGGGTTGGTCGAGCGCTTGTTGGAGTAGCCCGCAAACGACTTGAGGTTGAAGAGTCGGCGCAGCAACGTCCAAGTGTAGGGGAGGTTGGCCGTGATCAGGGCCGTGGACGACTCTCGGACGTACCAGTAGGTCCACTGGGAGCCAAAGGGCTCGTTGAAGCTGTAAAACTTGTTGAGGATAGCGGAAAGGATCTAGGCAGGAGTGTCAGTGCGTTGATGGCTTACAGCTACACATTGACAACGCATCGTCGTCAATGAGCGTCAACTAGTTTTGACTTACAGTGAAGAAGCCCAATGCGAAAACGCCGCAGAGCACCACCTTTCTCTTGGTTGGCAGTTGTGACTTGAGGAAAATAGGCATCGGGATGGCAATAATCATGAGATCGGACGAAATGTTGAGGGTGGCGTTGGTGATGAGATGGTTGGTGGCGGCAGAGCATTGCGAGTTTTTGGGCGGCACGGCCCAGTACTGGTTAAAGGGCCGGCACCAGACTCCGAGGTAGAGAATTTCCATGAGGACGAAACCAACGGCGACGTATCCGGCGACAATCTTGACGGCCAAGTTCTGTTTCAAACTCATGCTAAAATCAATGTTAGAGTGCATCCCTTGAGGCTGGCGAATTAAAGTAACTAACGTCAATCGGTTGTACATGATTAGAAGACAAAACTTGGTTGTCCAGATGGTGATGCATTGCATTTGCTCAACACCGAGAACCCATTTGGAACCAACGACTCGCTCCGCAATGTCCTTGTCCGTAAGCGTTGTCGTGTCGTTGGGGTCAATCAGATTGCTGTTGGTGTGTGAAATAACATTCATGCCAACCATTAGGATGGTATCAGTTATCTATGTAACGGTTAGAAAACCGACAGACATGGGCGCAACGCCGGCGTGGCGATGGCGTTAGTGTGACGCACCATGGCGAAGATCATCAGATAGTCTTCAATCTGCATCTTCTTAAAGGAACCCAACAGCAGTCTTCTCGAAGTCCTAAAGGCAGACAATACACATGAGCAAAAGTCGATGACGCATGGTGAGATTACGCGGAAAAGGGGAGGGCTTCCTACGTTCTGGCGATGACGACCAACCAAGTCACGGCGTACCACGTCCATATTTCCACAACAAAGGCCGACGCCATGGCTGCGGCTTGTGAGGGAGGGGCTTGGCGGCGGACACCTCGGGTTTACGCCTCGAATGAGAGAATGGCTGAGATCATCAATGTCGAACGAAACCAGGCGCGAGATGGAGGCAATTGATGGCCGAGAGGGTCAGGTCATGGCCTCTAGCAAAATAGGAAAAAAGAATGAATTCTCGCAGAGACAAGGGGGGGGGCATTCGAGTGCAGCAGATGGAGGGGCGAGATGACTACTTTTATTTGGCTCAACAACAGGAATATGGAGGGCTACGGCAGGGTGTGCATGGGCCGGCTTCAGGGACATGCTTCTCCTTGGTTGGCAAATGGTCTAGTGCGGCAACAAACTGTCTCTACTGCACTCTGGCCGCCCAGGATCTTGTGCGTTCCGCGACACATGGACCAAGTCTCGGTCGCCTTGGCTGCTCGATTTACTGGCGATGCTGTGTGGGCAGCGTTGCAGGGGGGGCGGCGTGGAGTACCATGGCGAGGCATGGGACGCCCATGGAGCAGCGTGGAGCCCTACGTGGGTCTCGGTCGTCGAGTCAGCTCACGACAAACAAGGATACCGAGTCAGGAAGCATGGGCCAATTCGAATTCAGCTGCATGGCATTCTCCATCCGGAGAGAATGGAGTCGCTGGACAGAAGTGGCCACCGCCGAGCAGAGAGATAGCCAAACCGACGGGCCTCTCCCTCCTGCAGGGGGGGCAAAAAGCCTGGGGAACCACGCCACAGCCGTGCTGTAGCTCGCAGCAGTGGCAGCAGTAGCAGCAGCAGCAGCAGCGAGAGGGCATCCAGACTCGCTTCAAGGACGGGCATGGCGTCGTTCTGACAGCGCTGATCTCGGAAGGATTTGGTGAACTCTAAAGACGGGAATTTTGATTCAGATTTCCCGCTAGCATCGAATCCAGGGACAAGTAGCGAGCCCAGCCCAAGTCAAAGTCGTCGTCAGGCGCCAAAGTGCAACGGCCCTGTGGCGTCGACGCGGCCTCCTTCGGTTACTGAGCCTTGCTGAAGAAGAAGGCGATCGATAACGGGAGAGGGGGGCCCTCTTGAAGCCAACGGCGAATCGCGTAGAAAGCCGTGTCGCAGGGGGGGCGCGATGGCTGTGGTGACAGACACACCGTCCGCCGCACCGTCTCCGCCGCTGCTAGACGGTCTCTTGTGTGCAGTTTGGAACCCGGACGGTGGCCAAGCCGTATCCGCGCCCGTTGGTCGTCAGCAGCAGCAGCGACCATGCCGAATGCTATCATGGACCAATCACCCTGAAACGAGCTGGTTGGTCCGGCCCCCCCAGCAACTCTCTTCGCAAAGAGGAAAGCAGTGTCTCCCAGTGACAGGCCTTCGTTGGCTGTTTTGGCAATTGCTCAATTTGCTGGGCTGCGACCAATCTCCGGCGTCGACGCACCCATCCCTGGACCACCCCCCCAGGCGAGGATCAGCACTTCTAGACTCTAGCCTGTGGGCGATACGGGCCACCCCTACACGACGTCCCTTGCTCCCACGCGACGGGGAGGGTTTCGTGCACCTCTGGCGACCCAGACGGCAGCAGGAGGTTGCTTTTTTCCCCCTCTGCGGCGCATGCACAGAAGTTCTCGTGCATTCTTCAGGAACAAGGACGGGCGAGCTTGTCTCAAAGGGTGTCAAGTCCCCGGACCGACCAAACCACGCTGTTGCTCGTTTGAGACGGAAGCAACCCGACAGTTCGTCCAGACCTCTGACGGCGGCAGCATCGGCTCCCTGCACGAGGCACGCGAGCTACTGCATCGGCAGAGGGAATCTCGCTTCACGGCTATGCTAGCTATTACTTTAATCCGCTATTTGCTCGACTGTGAACCAGAGCGACATCTCGCATGAACAGGTCGGAGTCGCGACTCTAACCGCACTCAGCTCCCGCCCCGACACGCCGTTGTCGACAAAAGGCAGGTAGGCGGGTAGTGTTGTCCTCGACCCGACCAAATGGCGCCGGCGCGTATGCGTGCGACTCCCGTGATTTCCCCCCAGTAGGCTGTTCAACGGGGCATATTCCGCCTGCTAACGTAGAGGGCTGCGCGTTAGTGTGCGAAAATATATTACCGGTGAGGCGCGCGTCCAGAGGGCTAGCTGGTGTGTGATATATTGGGGAGAGCCGTCACCGCTAGGGCCAGACCCGTCCCATCGCATCCCCAGCAGCGCGGGGGCGGCGCCCCGGCGTCGCCTCTTTTTAATGCAAACCCATTCGCGGAGGGCTTCCTCCACAATCTGACCTACAGAAGTGGTCCTTCTCTGGAGCCCGTGTCGTCATGCTGGAGACGCTGCTGGAGTCGCTGCTGTAGATCGCACTCACGCAGCCGACGACTCAATCGGGCCAAGAGTTGAAGCGTCGGGTCACCGGATCCGAACTCTGCGCAAAAGCGTCTGTCTGTCTCGCCAGCACCCAGGTTCAACCGACGGCCTCCCCTCGGCTGAATGCCAAGGAGCCAACACGTGTTCCGATGCAAGATGCAGCGGCCGGCTCAGCTCGCTTCCGGGCCTTGTTCTTGGTGGTGTTGGTGACTATCTACCAGTCGACCCGCTTCACATTCAGGGGGGCCAACATGCTCGCTTGTCAAGGCCGTACCAAGTAATAGATAAGCAGCGGGATTCACTCGGGGATAATTAATGAGTAGTCATTGCCGTCTAATTGTTTTACTACTCCCTTCTTCTTCTAGTGTGTGCTGGCTTTCCGCTTACGCATCACCCTCCTGGTCAGAAACAGGCCAACCCCATTTGGGCAATCCAGGCGACACCGCCGCCACAAGCCACACTGTCATGACCATGTGTGGCTGTGCTTACATAATAGGTCGCCGACCTGCTTGCTCAGCCTATGGAGAGATGATTACATAGACGTGCACCTTGTTGGGCAGTGATCACAAATGAAATGGGGAAAATAGCGCAATGTCACGTGACGCGTATTTGGAAACAAAAAAGATTCCATCACCATCCATTGCCTCATCGGAGGGCCTTTGTAAGAGGGGTATCGAATTTCGTATTAATAGAGCCTGCATCAACCGCATTTTCCAAAAATCATTCTTTTCGCAAGCCAAGAATTCAACTCTCAATAGAACAGTCACTTCCAGACTTCAAATCCAACTCAACCCCCATAAAAGCACACATTTCTACATCGCACAGCCTCGGCAAATAAAATCCACCACAATGGTCAAGGAAATCACGTCATCTGCCGAACTCAAGGAGTTCCTCGAGGCCAACACCTACGTCGCTCTCGACTTCTACGCCGACTGGTGCCCGCCTTGCAAGACCATCAAGCCCGTGTTTGAGCAGCTCTCGGAGAAGCACAGCGTGCCCAACACGTTCCAGTTCGCAAAGGTCAACGTCGACCACGTCCAGGATGTCGCCCAGGTCTACAGAATCACGGCCATGCCCACCTTCCTCTTCTTCAAGGAGGGCAAGCAGGTTGGCGTCAACGGCGAACCCATGATCCAGGGCGCCGATGTCCGCAAGCTCAACGCCGCTACTGAGAAGATCGGAGGCTTGGCCAAGAAGCGCGCCGAGGCCGCCCTGTGATTCGGCGGATTTGTCGGAAATGGCACATTCGAGTTCTCCCCTCGCTGAGATTCTTCCCAGCTTAAAAAAATAAATGCTAGCCAAAGTAATGAAGTTATGATCCGCATGGGCGAAGGAAAGGCAAGGGCGTCGTCGGCTGCACCAAGTTATGATCATTTGGAGGCGCTTCACGGGATGCTGATAGAGTCGGCCAGTCATGTATTTAGTCTCCTTTATATCTGAAATTCATTTGCATTCGGAGACCAACTTAACTGCTCTTTGTATCGCCCGTGCTTACATACTAGCAATTCAGTGCAACCAACCGCTTTGAACTCCAGGGTAAGTGTCAACGCGAACCCACGAAACGCGAAAAAGTAAATCCTGATAAACCCTTTGAAAAAATCTATTAAAATTTTATATCTGGGGGTGAAATGTATTTAGGTCGTGTTCATTAACACTAAGTATTGGCTGTGGGCATAATGCTGTTGGAAATATCTATCTTTCCGAACTTCTAGCACCTAAATTACCTCCCCACTTGACGTCCTTCCAATGCTTGAACATAGGCAGCACCGATTTACGGCTTATTAATTCGGACAATAACAGAATAGAAGACTCTTACAGATGTCAGACTTAGGATATTTTCAAATTCGTACATCTTTTATTTTTTTATTATTTTATTTGGGCGAGCCACTATGTCGTCACGTGGTCTGCCCCTCCAGAGCACGTCGCGTCGTGAAGCCAGCACCAGAACCTGCCATCGAGATGCCCACCAAAAGTCGACATCCAGTATTTCCCTAATCTTTGATGAAATGGATGTCTTTCGGAATCCGGAAGCTAAACTAATCCCATTTCTCCTCGCCCAGTCGGTGCGCCGGGTCTCCTAAGCGTACAATGGATCGGTCGCATCCAACTCCGGCAGAACAGGCATCTAGCTCTGGCTCGTCCAAGGAACAACCAGAAGAAAGTGCAAAGGAGTTGAAGCAACAATGGACCAATCAATACAGACAAGGAAAACCGCTCCAGCAGATTGTTGGCTCCAGCGCCGGAACCTGCCTGCTTTGGTCGCTTTGTGTTGATTTCATCTCACCCTTCGCGGATTCGGGTGCCATGGAAATCATGATCGGTCCCAGAGGTGGTTACACACACCTGCTTAGAAACAATAAGCCTGGCCCCTCCACTCATATCACTGATGATTTGATTATAGTGCCTGCTACAACAATCGGTGGGTCAATGCGGGCTGAGGTAGTTCGTCACAGCGTCCACTGACAACCAACAGAGCAGGTTTTCGTAATATTTGACACTAGTGCCGACACTGTGCCTGTCCCGGACGGCATGTTGCGCGTCATAATTATTCCCACTGGAGCAACCCGCCTTGCACCCTTGGTGAATGAGTATCCGGAAATCATTCAGTTCAAGTGGCCAAATAAAAAGGCCGATGATGTGCTGATTGCGGGGACCGAATTGGGTAATCTATCCGTCAAGGAGTCGGATTCGTACATCCATGTCCTCAAGTCTGCCTTAGACATGCAGTTGGAACCTCTTGGGAAACGTGTAAGGATGTGCGTCAAGGAGAGGTCAACCGCAGGCGGCGCACTCATCTTCAAATGTCCTGCCACCCTCTGGCCAGTACTATCCAGCCCTATCAAAGAGGACATTAAAGGTACGATGATCTTGACCATGTAAATGGTTAGTAGCCATGTTCTTATAGAAATGTACAGGTTCTCTCTTTTTCCTTTCGATAGGGATATTGTGGTTCTCACATACCATTTTCTATTTACCTATCGCTTCGATTAATTCCATCTACACCACCTTGATATCCGATTTGGCTTCTGATACAAGTAGCGACGGTCAGGCCGAGTATGAAGGCAGCATAGAACTTTTTGTGGTGGAGCCGTTCCTCAATACAAGCAAGAGCAAACCTTGGGTGTATGTGACTTTCGGCATTACCGACGATTTTCATGCCATCCAGACCCAAGTGCAGAATTATGCCAAGGAGTTTAGCATCGACTTTGAAGCGAGGAATTGGGCATAACATGACTATGCCAAAACCGGCGGTTGAATTTTACGGTGGACCACTGGGCTTACAGCGTGGTTTGAGAAACAATGTATTTGATATGACCACGTCCACAGCACTTCAAAATGATAGTACTTAGCGGAAGCTGGTTTTGGATAAGTAGTGGCCAATTCCCGATATGTCCATAATCTAGAATAGAAATTTATAGATGTCATCACGAAATAAGTCTAACCGAGGATTTCATCGCTGGAAGAGTTAAAACCACACTCAAGCCTGGTAACATAGCGGGCACTTACGTGTAAGTATCATCAGGCAGCCTAATTCCATCATTTATCGAAAGACCCATCAGTCTACCACCGTCTACAGTCAATAGCGCATAATTCATGTATCCGCCACCTGCACTGGAAAGCATCAGTACTGGTCCAACAATTTCCTCCGGCCGACCAGGTCGACCGGCCGTGCATCGCATCGCGGCCTTTGTAGCTTGGTTATTGATTTTGTACTCGTGTTTACCAGAAGTTGTACCAGTCATTTCCGAAGGGAAGATGCCAGGGCAGATGGTGTTGACACGAATTTTCATTCTAGCGTGGAAGATTAGTCTTCTACACGTGGAGTATGGGAGGCGCTTAAATTCATGATTCAAGGACTTACGGGTGTAGTCGACCAGCCAGAAGTTTGGCAAGGTGAACAGCTAGAGATGGAATCAGCGAGGGCTCTTTGTAAGACAGCTGATTTTGAAACCCGAAAGTAGTCGGGAAAATTGCAGGGACAATATCTACTTACTGGCAGCTTTTGAAACACCGTATGTCAATGAGCCCATGGATCTAGAACTATAAGTGGTGGGAGCTTAGCGGGGTATAATGAGAGGCAAACCTTTGATTTCCGAGAGCAGCCAAAGATGCTATCACGCAGACATTGGGGTCTGCCGATTGGCGTAGGAGAGGTATGAAGTTGACGGTTAAAAAGTAGACTCCCATGACATTAACTAAAATAGTGTAAGGATGTTGAAGTTGTAGAGCTGGGAAAGTGGTGCAGGGTTGGAGACAAACTTTGGTTGCTTCTGTTAAAGTCCTCCCTGGGGCAATTAGTAACGAATCAATCTCTTTCAGGAAAGAGTCCAATAACATACTCTTCTAAGCCATTAATGAGAAGATTCTCTACTTGATCGGCTGCGCAGTATCAGTTACACTATTACTGTTATCAGTATTGCTGCTGCGTTGACTCACGATCGTTATGATCAGTTGCTGTGACTCTCCATGGACTGTTAACTCCGGCGCAGTTGATTAGAGTATCGATCTTTTTATTTGATTAGCTGCTACGCGGTATATGGACTTGCGCCAATGTGAAGGTGTTTTGTAACCAAAGTTTGTACTTACATGAGATTCATTGGCCTTGACAGCCTCGACAATCTTTTGGCACCCTGCTTTGGTTTGAACATCTCCTTTGATCCTAAAACTTTGGTAAGTATATTCACTCGAGCAAACCATCTGATTGGAAGCATGCTAAGTCGGGACTCCGTCCTTTTCCTTGAGGTTGTAAATGGAGATACTTACGTGTGGACGTCTCCTCCAATTTCTTTTGCGGCAGTGTCTAGGGCCTCTTGTCTTCGGCCACAGATGTAGACCTTTGCACCATTCACGGTGAAGCCCTCAGCAATTGCTTTCCCAAGCCCACTTCCTCCTCCGGTGACCACCACTACTTTCCCTTTGACGGAGAATAAATCCTCAAGCTTGAATGAAACGTGTTGTTCGGCCATGATGTAGATTACTTAACGCCCGGTGCTCAAAGTATTGAGATGTACTGAAACACGCTCAATTGTGTATCAAAACCGAACGTAATGTTCATAGGTGTCTCGCGCAGTCCGGAATCGGCCAAAATGCCGACCCCCGCACCAAGATTGACCCCAACCCGATATCGTCATCCCTGCATGTCGTTGGGCAACCATGGCCAGTCTGATGACGCCGAATCAATTGGTAATGCTGACATATTGGGTTAGCTTAACCGATCGGCTGTTGAGCCATTATCAGGCGACCGGACAAGCCATTTCATGCTGACGATGCGGGCAAGATTGTGAGTGGTGGTGAATGAGGCCGCATTGAAATCATCATCCTTATTGCCGAATGGATTTCTTTTCTTTTTCGGTGACTACAGTAGCGAAGGATTGTCGGGTTTTGGTTTAATCCAATCGGAATCATCGCTGATTTATTGGACTGGTGCCTAAATAAAGTGACCAAGTCCAGAATGGTTCCCGCAAGTAACGTGTAGTTGAACTGCAATGCTCAGGCGCAACACGCAATAATTTTGTACGCTTGCCCCATTTCAGCCTCAAGCCCAATATACACCATGGCCGTCCTTGGAAATGCCGATGGTCCGAAGGTCGTCTCGCTGACCAATGAGGAACGTGATAGTGGTATTATGGGGGATAAGAAGCTTTATGATGCCATTGAAGCATTCTTTACAGATGGACTGGTGGTGATTGAAAATGCAATTGATGCGGAAATTATCGACAAGCTCAACGAGCGAATGTTACAAGATACAACCAAGTTACTCGAGGGGAAGGGCAAAGTCCATTTCAAGTAAGTTCTCCTCTTATTAGGCTGCATTGATCCCCTTCTCATTAGAGGAAGCCACCTAAATGAGAACGCCGCTACCAAGGGTGCTGCGAGTGGAGGAAATCTTTCTCAAGTGCCGCCTCTAGAAAAGGGTGAGTTAAGAACAAATTATCGCCAGAATAAGGATAAATTAACAAATCTCCAATAGAATGGCTTTTCCCTGAAGTGTATGCCAACAGACATGCTACTCGAGTCGTTTCAAATATTCTTGGCCCTCGCCCGGAGGTTCATTTCATCCGCAGCAACACGCTCATCGCCACAGATGAGCGTCAAATGGTTCATGCCGATCTACGATTTGAACACCCCGAGCATCCTTTTGCTATTGCTTACAACACTTGCCTGATTGACTGTGGTCCTGAAAATGGAACCACAGAAATTTGGCTCGGCACGCAGAATACAAATCTTGACTACCACCGTGAACTGGGTGAGCCGATGATTGCCGAAGACAAGTTGGAGGCCAGACGCAAAGTCAGACCCCCATGTTACCCAAGAATGAAGAGGGGCTCGATAGTACTAAGGGACTTGCGGCTATGGTACGTTGAATGCTATAAACCGTAAACTGGCTACTTCATGCTGACGACTGAAGGCACGCCGGTATGCCAAACCCAACTCAGAATACCAGAATTATGCTTGCAATTGTATTTTATGCGGCGTGAGTTTTAACTCCTTTCAATACATTGTTATGAAAGACAGCGCTAATTAGGATTGCAGATGGTATAAAAATGGGGTTGTCACTCAGCTGCCCGAGTCGTTGAAACCTACTGTCGAAGCCTTGGAGGAATATGGGCAACACAAGATTGCAGTGCAATGGGTTCCGGATGAGGGTTATAATTACCTCGATATGAAATTCAGCAACAACTTCAGCTCAACGCTCACACCATGGGTTTGGGAGAAGATCCAACACGTCAAGACCGTCAAAGGGTACTAAATCTGACGCTGGGCATGCTGCATAATACTATAGTTGGGTTTTCAAATACAAATTGGCTCAGAATATTAAAACTGTGGAAGGTTTTCTTCACTGATATAGCGCCTTTGGGTCAAAATATACGTGAACAGTGTTGAAGTGAAACAGGTCAGGATGCTAGTTGACAAATGGATAACAAGACCATTGCTGACTCTACGTGCATGACGTTTTGTATTCTGTATGACTAAAATATAACAGCAATTCGATACGAAAACTGGCGTGCTTGGACATTGAGATGGTCTGATGATTCTCAGGGCATGTATAGTGATATCGTCGGAAATTAATAACCAATGTAGCGCCAGCCAAGATCAACTTGCTGCTGAGTAACTCCGCCCTTTCTTGCCCGCTGCTGCTCCTCTGGAGTACCACCCAAAAGTTTGTTCATCCGCCTGACATGAATGAGGTAGCCGGTGATTACTGCAAAAAAGCCAAAGGTGCAACCGAGCACTGTGAAATAGTCATTAGAAAATGTTCTGGTCTAGAATATATATAATGAAGCACACTCACAGCATCCAAACGCGGCGTAATAATGGGGAGGACCGTAGTACAAATAACTGGCCCAAATATTGGAGAGACCTCCAATTGCGTTAAGCATTGCTGTTCCGGCGGCTCGCTTTGGGAATGGCCGAGCCATGTGAAGGTTGACAGTTTTGTACAACATAATTTGAGGGCCAGCTGCGATGAAATATGTTAATTACATCTTGTAAACTAACAATTCAGCTGAGTGACTTACTGCACGCTGATGGCATCAACATCATGGCGAAGTATCGTGGGCCAAGTTCAACGGATGCAATTGCAGTGACATATGCCACAACCGCGACACCAAGGCAAGACACAATAATGGCATACATGGCATTTTTGCGCTATTTCTGCTTGTTAGTATAACAGCTCTAACAATTCAAGGGAATTAACATACATCACTGATGTAAGAAACGATAAAAAATATGATGATGGCCAAAATGTAGGGAGGAGCAGTAAGCAGCATGGTGTTGATCTTGTTAAATCCGAGCGTCTCGACGATGGAAGGAAAGAAGTTGACTGTGCTTCCCATTGCCTGACTCATTCCCATGCACCACACGAGAGCCCAGATCTTGGGGTCAAGGAATGCCTCCTTGAAGCCACCCAGGGTGGTAGTGTCTTCATGGGCCTCACCGGCACCGGCTTCATTCTCGAGACGCCAGACAGCCAAGTCACGCTCGACGGGCTTGAGAAGGCGGGCATTGTGGGGGTATTCGGGCATGAACATGGCGAAAATAAGACCGCAACCAATGGTGACGACACCTTCGCTATGAGACGTCAGAACGTGGGTGGAATGTCATTGAGGATTGCTTATGCTTACACAATAAACAGCCACCGCCAACCGGCAATGCCGTATCGTCCGTCCAAGGTCAGACATGCTGCAGCAATCAGCCCACCGAAGGCACTGCCAAGCATCTGGAAAATAAAGAGGGCGGCGAGTCTTTTGCCCAGTTCATTTTTCGTATACCAAGCACTCATTAGGTAAATGACTCCAGGGAAAAAGACGGCTTCTGTGACACCCAAAAAGACGCGAACAGCTAGAAGACCTTGGAATGACTTCACAGCCGCGGTGCTAGCGCTGACTGCTCCCCATACGACTGCAGCAGAGCAAATGTCTGTGAACTAATGTCAGAATATGTGTTTATAACAGGAATTAGATATCAACTGGACATACAGAAACCGGGCCGGGGGATCTTTGTCATGATTAGGTTGGAGGGGATTTGGAAGGGGATGTATCCAACTGTGACTGATCAGCGGCCAGGTCATTAGTTAACTCAGCAATTTTCCTACCGAATAGAATTGAAATTGCCGTAGCAAAGTCTTCTGTCGTCATATTGAGGTCGTCCATGATTCCGTAGACTTTGGTGGCGGCAAGTGCAGATCGATCAACATAATTGAGAATGTACAAAACACCCATGATTGGCCTGGAAACCTTGGTGTGAGCAAGGACACAAATGTTACGTAGAGTCTGGGAACTCCTTTCACCTACATGATGACCATATCCATCTTGCGAACCATTTTGATCTCGAGATGCTTACGTTCCTCTTCACTCATGCCCTGTAGGCTAGGAGGCATTGGGACGCCATCACCGGAATTGTTTGGCTTGGCCACCTCCTCCTCATCAAAATGGGCGACTGATGCATCGATGTCCTTTGCGGAACTGGCCATTTTGATCCACGTTTATTTCCGATAAGTTCTGCTGAATGAGTAGGCAGCTGTGAGCCGTAGCCAGCCACTTGTTGCCACAACACGACAGAAACTCGGTGGCTAAGTATCAAATCGGTTCAAGAGAAACAGGAATTGGAAATATGAAAACCAGATGGAAAGGAAAAGAAGACTACTTGTTCAATATTGCAGCCATGATTGTAAGCAGCCTGGCATCCTTGTCTCCTTAGCGATGTGGAGATGGTGGAGATTGAGAATCTGGGGTAACCTTATCCCCGCATTCACTTACGTTGTCACACCACCAGCTTTGGAGGACGCGACAGAGACCAGGCGATTCAGGCAGTTACCGCGGCATTCTCCATCCGAGAAGCTGTAACCTGATGATGCATTCGTCGGCAGCGCTAGTTATCATCGGGCATAGGGTCGGATACAAGGTCGGATAACTTGCTGATCACTCAGGGATCTTTGGAGCCGTTGGGGAAATTCGGATATGCGCGGATAACTTGTGAGATTGCGGGTTTTCAATCCATGGGCTTCTTTGGTCTTGTTATTTTTATTTGTTGATAATTGCAGCTAAATACGAGGACGATAGCTATGGAGTGTATTGTGGTGCATTCTGGGTAGAGGTGGATCGATTAGGTCGATGTTCGCTCTCGTCGTCAAGCTAGCTGTTTTTTGAGTCGGATATAATTACCTTACACCTTGGCAACGGCATAAATTTCCGCAGCAACGCCCGTCGTAATCTTTTCCGAATATAGCCACGTGTAATTACAGATTGTCTCGGCCATCTCGCCCGGTTACTCTTCTTGGTTAGCCTTGCCGATTGTCGATCGCTACCCTCAACCCCGCGTCGGCTGCCGCTCTCTTACGATTGGGAACAGGCCATGTCGACTGCGATGCGGGGAAGCGTCATCACGGATTTGGAGCCGGAGCCGGAGCCGGAGACTAGATGTGGGATGCGATCCATCGTGGTTCAATTTGCTCGAAGATGCTTGATACTTGAGAAAGGGCCCAGAATTGGTGACAAAACATATTGTATCTTGTTCGTATCGCTTTGACTAATCCCGACGTCGATTACAATCATGACTGTGAAAGGAAACGCACCGAAACCGACCATCCTCCACCTCGGAGACCCTATTGAGTTCAATCACGACATCTACAAGACGTTGCAAGATTCCTTCAACATCATAAGACCATCGCTCGAGGAAAGACAGAGAGATGCCTGGCTACAGGCGCTCCGAGATCGAAAATGGGGAGATTTCCGGGCTGTTTTCCGTCCCTTCTGGAACACTGGCGGTGAAATGGGCCGATGGGACGCCGAGATGATCCCCCTGCTGCCTGAATCGCTTGAGCTTTTCGCCTCAGCCGGCGCTGGGTACGACTGGGCTGATGTTGATCTTCTGGCCAAGGCAGGTATCCTATACTGCAACGGCGCATCCGCAAGCTCTGAGGCTGTAGCAGATATGGCAATCTACCACATAATATCCGTCTTCCGAAATATACAATGGAGCAATATGGCTGCACGGAGCAGCGACCCTGCCGACTTTCTTGATGCGCACCGCAATCAACCCATTGGAGCACACAATCCAGCTGGGCACATCCTTGGCGTCATTGGGCTGGGAAACATCGGCTACAGGATCGCCACTAAAGCATATAGGTGTTTTGGAATGCAAATTATATATACCGACGTTCTGGATAAGAGCCCCGAGCAGGAGGAAGCTCTTGGCGGTGCAAAGCGATTGAGTCTTGGTGAACTGCTTGCCCAAGCAGATTGTGTCGTGATTGCGACACCTGGAACAGGAGGGAAGAAGCTGATCACTGCCACAGAGCTCAAGAAGATGAAGAAGGGATCCAGATTTGTTAACATTGCGCGCGGCGGACTGGTAGACGAGGAGGCATTGGCCGATGCGCTAGAGAGTGGTCACCTCCATGCCGTTGGGTTGGACGTGCACGCTAACGAGCCTCATGTTAGTCGCCGCCTCCAAAAGTGTCGAAATGCCACCTTGACATCACACAATGCTGGTGGTGCGTTTGAAACTACTAGCGGATTTGAGGCGCTGTCTATGAAGAACGTTTTGGCAGTCTTGTCTGGAAAGGAACCTTTGACGCCCGTAAACAAGCATTTTATGAGCTAGATTAAAACTTAAAACTAGGATATAGAGATAGCAATTGATAACTGCGGTATGAGAATCATTACATGATTGCAAAACTTGAGTCAAAAACATCATGCATAACCGATCGAATGTCGACTCTCATTTTACTGGCGTCCTGTCGAGCCTGAACCTCCTGCAGAACATGGGCCGTGACTTTCGCGTTTGTAGCCACCTTTTCCATTCGCAGAATCTGATGTTTTATCCACTCCCTTTCTGAAATATTCTTTTCCTCTGAGCCCAGCATGAGTAGTGGCCATAGCTGGCTTACAGGAAGAGCATCGCCCTGTTTTAGATCGTCTACGAGACGTCTGCTTAAGTGTCGGATTTCTGACAGTGCCTCAGTTGACTCCCGAGAAAGAGGAAGGTGTCTGTATGCAACGCGGTGGAGGTGAATTTTGCTGGCGTAATAGTTGGATAGGTATGTTCGAAAGGCTCGGGTGATGGCGGCAGCGAGACTGGCAGAGACATGCGGCGGGGTGAGGCTCCCTTTGACAGCATGATCCATGAGCACTGGTCGGTGATCATATAGATCTACCAAGTCGTCGGAGATTTGACAAGCAATGCGCACGACTTCTATCTCGTCCTCAACTGTGCCACGGGAACGATTCCAAGGATCTATCTTGGATATCCTGCCCATGAAGCTTTGAACTCTCTGAAAGAATATTATTCCTGGCTGGTAGAGGGTTTGAAATAAAGCATCTTCAACATCCCATTCTTTTACTTCACGAAGGCCTTCCTCGCTCTGATCTGTGTCGGCGATGGAGTCTGGAGATGGTTGTGTGATCAAACTCTCGCCATTATCTGATAGAAAAAGACCTTCTCCTCCAGCTGAAACTGCTCGAGCATCTAAAATACGAATCCACGACAGTATTCTCATTTCAAAGGGGTGAAATCCGTGTTGTTTGCCATCGCGAAAGATACTGTGAGCCCGTCTGAGATGTGTGTGCGCATTCTCTACCCTCCCTTCTAGAATGTCTGCGTAGCAGAGAAAGAAGATTGTTACCAGTATGTGCTGTCTTATCTTGGACGGAATTAAAAGGTCGTCCCTTGAAGAGCCCAAAAGCTCCTGCAACGCATTTTGATGATGATCATTTGGTAAAGAAAGCCAAGGTGCTTCTCTCCTACAATACATCAAACCAGAGAAGGCGAGGATTGCGGATTTTACCATGACTGTGGAATTGGACATGGAGACGATCAACTCTCTCATTGATGACCATCGTTTTTGGGGTTCGACCTCGGCTATTATTGGTGGTACGATCTCATGAACAAAGTAGTTCATAAGATTGTGGTCATTAAGGGCTTGAGGCGAGTTTGATTGAGGTCGAGAAGGGCTGGGTTCCCTAGGGTTATGCTCAGTGAACCGATTGGGATGATTCTGATGCCTGGAGCTGTTTATCAAATTCGATCTCGTAGTGCTTTTCCTCGACCGAGATCTGTTAGCCGTATTCGTGTATGGGTCCTAGACACAAGTTAACACAAAACGTAATGTGTGCCTGTCATGGTATGGCTCCATACCCATTCTGTGTCTGAACCAAAGGTAGTGAATTCATTAGATTCACCGGGGCTAAAGTATTCCAACATGCTATTGGTATCCCACATAAAGTTTGCGTAATCAGAAAACTGATCCCCAGCAATCACGCCTTCAGGTGATAGACCGTTGGCGGAGTGAGTTGCACATTCTGTAGAAGGCGGCTGAGAAGCAACGGTTGACGGTGCTTTCTTCGAATTTCCTACAGCTGCAGTCCTCGGTATTGATCCAACTATGAACTTCCACTGAGTCGTAGCGTGGGATGGACTCCACTGGCACTCATGGTTTAGTCGCTCACAATGGGAGCACCGTGGCCGTTGCTCGTCGCATCTGACCTTTCGTCGTCTGGAGAACGCATTAACGTTAATTAGGTCGATTGTGTAGGCACATATCGACCTCGTATTCATACCTGCAAGTCAAGCATCCATTCTTGGATCGTGCTGGTCTCGGAGGAGCATGAGGCTGCATGATGGGCTAAATCCAAGATCGGGAAATATTCATATATTAGATAGAAATATGGGGTGAAAACAGCGACCATCTCCACACCAGATTTAGGATGGGTGGAGTTGGGAATGTATGCATGATTCATACTATAAAATAAGCTACGCGTGGTTGGGCGCTTTACTGCACTCGTCTCCGAAGCTCGGAGGTGTTCAACCGAGGGTCCTGTCATCAGTTGGATATGTGCGGAGAAAGGCGGGGGATTGTGAATTAATGTGGGGGATGTCATGATGAGTGGCGGAGATATCTTCCTCCCAATTGGGCGAATTTGACATAAAGACCTCGCGTGGTGAACATGGCAGGTGTTGTTTGACTTTCGATATTAAGTGTGCCTTATACAGAGCAACTATTGGGAACAATCACTGGCAATCAATTCGAGTTTAGCGCATGTTGGCCAGATTATGCCTGAATATGTGTTGAAGCCGTACAACCCATTAGTGAGATTGTAAGTATTGGCGGATCAAGTTCCAAAAGGATGTTTGAAATATCTCTGATATTGAATTCTGGTGGTTTCCGCTTGTCCCGCGAGTATGGTAATTGGGACTGTTCCAGCTGGTGAGGGGCGGAGGAATGTGGATTCCCTTGACAACAATTTTATCGTGACACCTGTCTTGCCTTTTCTCCACTCCCAAAACCCTTCGACTAGTGGTAAGCCACAAGCGTATTAAATTGATGCTGGATGAACTGCCATTTCGTGAGTGTGTACATTAGCGAGGTTTATACTTTTCCTCATGTGAGTAAGAATGAATGGAACAAGCTCTCACTTGGCCTTGAGCAGCAGACCTTTGAAATTAGACCAGTTCCTGAGTGGATCAGGTGTAGGAATGTGGACAAGTGCCTAATCAAGACCACCCTTGACTTGTCTCAGTATCAACACAAGCCAAAATGTCCTTTGTGCAGCCACCTATTTAATCATGTGGCTTTCGTGGCACCTACGTTACATTGGGTGGAAGGAATCTTCTCTTTGACCCATTGTCCTTTCGGGCTTAATAATGCGTCCCCAAATCAGCCCTTTGGCCTGTTGCTTACTTCTGGCACAGTCCACCGCCTCTTATGCTCGATCATGTTACACGACAAGCTCGCTGTCTACATCAAGCACACAGTCTTCAACCCAATCAACTACTTCCGTCTTACTGGCAACTTCTGATACGTTACTATCGACTTCGTCAACCACTTCTTCATCAGTCCTTCCAGACACAACCTCAACTATAACTTCTGACACGACTCTGCCAACTTCGTCAGCCACTTCCACATCATCCACCGTCCCCGATACAACCTCGACTACAACTTATGATACGACTCTATCAACTACTTCAGACGCTTCTACTTCGTCTGCTGTTCTCGAGACCTCATCAACCATAACCGCAACTACAACGACAACGAAAACGACAACGACAACCTCAACAACACATTGTCCCACCGTAACAGATACTGAATTTTCCGTCATAGAATCCCTTGACGACGACGACTACAATTACGAGATTTATGCAGTAGAAGGTGATAGTGACAATATCTATACCCTTTCCAGTTCAAGTAATGACCTGGTTCCTGGCAATTTCGTGAGTGAATCCTCTACCGGGAGATTCGGGTTCATCCTCAGCACGGGAGGCACGTACTACGTGACTATTGAGCCAGCGAACACCCAGTCTAGCCTTTCCAAGATACTATTCTTGGATGAATATACGATCAACAATGACAATGAATACAGTTTTGTTCGTTGCTGGGCATGCACAAGCGGGTTTTTTGACTGCAGTGTGGAAGACAATGGGAGCAAAGTCTACTTTTATTACTCGACAGCTGCCGCGCAATATTACACAGCTCCGACATCCAGCATTGTACAACAAAACGTGCATCTTGTCTCGATAGAATGGAATGGTCCGTGAGGAAATTCTGAAAGATCAATAATGGGTATTGTCGCCTTTGGCTTTATAGAGTTACCCCACAATTTGCACATAATCATATGGCGCGAGAAATATTAGCTTTGCATTTCAATTATTATTCAACCTGTCAAGCTTGGTTGCCATCCACTATCTCTAAGGCCACCGTACTGCGTGTGAGGCGGTGAAGCCGGAAACTTCTCATTCTCAATTACAAATAGACAGTATATAGCCGTGTAACTATGAATAGTACAACCTATATGGGTCCTCGAGCGCGATAGAGTGCAGCGATTGGAGCTCTTGTAGTTTTGATCTTGCCAAGACAGCAGTGTCCGAGTTAGAGCCATATGCCTCTAGATGAAAGGTCAAAAGCTCGTTCCAAAGTTCTGTGGCCTTTATAAGTTGTTCTTCTCCACCGTCGCCCATGGTTCTCTTCATTTCACCATGCCGGATATACGAGTCAGCTAGCTCGGCCACGGCCCTCATTGTCTCTGAATGACCTCTCCCCCACCATTCAGCGTACTTTGAAATGATGAATTCGAAGATTCTTTTGGCTGTCGAGAAGAGGGAACGTTCAACGCAAACTCTGCCAATGTTAAGCCGAACGGCGAATGTCGCTGGATGAGCTTCATTTAGGTATCGCTTTTGACCATCGAAAGCTTCCCGAAAGTGTTGTTCAGCCTGCTCCAAATCATTCATTCGGAGGTAAATTTCACCGATATCATTCAAGATACGATAATAAATGCGGCCCTTTTCATGCCCGCTAAGGGTGTTATTGCGATGTGGCAATGGGCTAGAGAAATGCATTTTGGCACCGTTCAGTAACTCCAAAGCCTCATCTAACCTACCCAGCATCAAGAGGCACCTCCCCTTGTTGTATACTGTGGCAATCTGAGCGTCTTGATCACGCATAGACAACATGCATTGCCTTTGATAGGAGATGTTGAGGGCCTGAAGTGCGAGGTCATACTTCCTCTGGGCATGATAGACTAGCCCCATGTTGTTTTCGATGCCGGCCAGCATTTCCATGGTTGAATCGTCAGGATGAGTCTCCTGTCTGAGAATGCTTGAGATGCCATCATAAAGTTGGGACGCGTCTTCGTAGCGACCAAGTTGGCGGAATAGATTGCCAAACTTCTCAAGCTCGACCAAGTCCAATCCATCACCGGCCCGATCCTGTTCCATGTAGATTTTGCACTGCTCAGCATGTGGCTCTAATCGCTTGGCCACCTCAAGAAAGTCTCTGTCAGAAGTTCGTGGAACTTTGGCAGCAACCAAAGATATCGCACACTTGATGTATTCTTCCTCATCGTCCACGGCCTTCCAACGGGCGAATTCGTGAACGGCGGGATGAATCTCGTAAATAAACTCTTGCTTTATGTCGTGACGCTTGGCCTCAACCAAGGATAGGTTGCGCATGGAGTGATAACAATCTCGAAAGCGCCTGTGAGTCACTATGTCACATAACCAATCGGGGTAGTCGTCATTGTTGGCGCTTGAACAAAGATCTTGCCACATGTCTCTATGATCGAGAAATCCGAATAGCATCAATAGCTTTGTCGCAAAGGGATCTATCCTTTCTAATTCTTCAAAGCTGATCTCGAAAGAACGCAGCAAGGCCTGGTTCATTTGACTTGTCTGGAAATCCTCATCGTCAAGCTGTCGCATGTTCCATCTCTCCACATAGTCAGTTACACTCAATGGATAGAAGGATATAGCTGATGCCGCTAGCTTCAGAGAAAGAGGATGACACTTGAGCATCCTCGCAAGCCCAATGACGTCTGACAAGGGTCAACTCAATCACATGCCATAATTCTGGGGATAGTTTGGTACTTGCCTTCGCCTTGCTCCCCAAAGTGGTTTTCAATCTCAGAAGTGAGTAACCTTGCAGCATCTTCCTCTGAAAGTCCCTTCACCTCGATCCGCCTGGGGTATAGGTTGGCTACTTCTTTGCCTCTCGTTGTGATGACAATAGATCCATGTGGAAGAGCATCTAGGTAACGGCGGATGTGTCGCTGCACAGATGAAACGCTTGATAGACCATCGACGACAAGAAGCCAGCGGGATCGTTGTGGGCTTCTCAGCTCGGTGAAGAATGAATTGATGAGGACAGCCCGCTGTTCGTGATAACTGTCGGCAGCTTCAGATGTACTACTAGTTGGGTTTATCGAAGCTTTGAGAAGACTAATGATGCTTTGTTCGAATGCCTCTTTCGTTTCTCCGTTGATCCAAAAGATGCTGTAGTCAAGATGTGCGTCTCGCTGCCTCTTCACAAATTCGGAAACCAGCTGCGATTTGCCGACACCGCCAAGGCCACACACTGTGACGATGGACTTTTGGGGCAATCCACGAGAGCGGAAACCAACGATTTCTTCCAGCATTCTTAGTTCACCATCTCTGCCCACGAAGGCACATTGTTCTGGTAAGGCAAGTCTCAGACAGGCCTCTGTATCTGATAATATGACAGATTGCTCTTTCACCCAAGTAATTAGTTTGTAATACTTTGAGAGGACGCCGAGCGCATTTTACGGGTATATTCGGCATAGAACTTACCAGAGACGGCCGACTTTCTCCGACCAAGTCTAGTCAGCATCTCTTTTGCGTATGCAGCTGCTGTAATAGCGGCATAGGCGTGCCAACCATCATTTTTATGCGAATCGGCGAAATCACTGATGCCCCGGATCACGGCTACCGGAAGTCTCGTCAACATACCAGCTGCCTCCATTTCAATTGCGATCCCGTCATATTTGTCTCTCAACTCGTCTCTTCGCCTCTTGTTTTTAATGACGCCGTTTCCAGAAAGTATGGTACCGTAGTGGGCTCGAGGCTCGGTACGAATACTAGCAGCAGGAAACTCGCTGCTCCAGGGAGGGAGGCCAGGTCTCTGGAATTTTGGGGACCTCTCCAGGATGCTCAAGTGCCGGGTGAAGCTAAGCTCCAATCGCGCCTCATGGACCTGTATGCTGGTGATGACGGAGCGCAAAAGAGAATGCGTCGCGTTCTGCCACTGCTTCAGTCGCACCTCTCCCTCCTCAACCTTGACTAAATCGTAACCAATGACACCAGGGTGGTCTTGACTGGGAACAGCAATGGCGACATCTCCAAGACGAATATCCCTCACTGGAGACGGTAGGCCAGCAGCGATGCCAACGAGAAGCCCTGCTTCCAGTTTGGGAAAGTCGCGCAACACTTCTGCGACCATGCTGCCTGAGATACCGATCCCGGCTTCGCCAGCCGGGTAGCCAGCGATGGCTACATTGTACGAGGCGATGCGGCCAAGAGTGTAAAGGACGGTTTGCCCCGCTGACCTGTCGGGGGTTCCATAGTGGGTTTCATCGAGAATGAGGCAGGCAGCCTGTTGCTCAATTACAAGCGGGCAGAATAATACGATGGTATAGTCCTCGAGCCTTGGCACCTGGGCCATGTCGACTTGATGGTCTGAACTCCCAAGACGCGGAGTGGTTCGCATGGCACAGGCGTCTAGCTGGCTCTGGGACCATTGACAGGGATGCGAGTGGATGAACTTCAGTCAGGTGAGGGGCACATGAAACGGGCGTCAGCAACCCAGCTGAGGCCCAAAAGCTGGCCGCCTGAATATAGGAAATTCGGCTGAATGCCATGAAAACATGGAACTAGCATCACATGGCCGCCTCCGATGTGTTACCAGCCAACTGAGTAATAGGTAAGTCAGACTCCGCTGTGTTGATTGATTACGTCCCGAGATGCGCTAAACTGCCCCAGCATCCACTCTCAGGCGTCCTGCTGATGAAGATAGCCACCAGCTTGTCTTGCGCTAGGTATTTCCGCACCTTTGCTCCAGTCCATGATGCAGTCGCACGTTCAACTCCGAGCGCCCGACTGTGAGGGTTGCAGGTATGCATGAAGGGTATGGTTCCTCTGTTTGGTATGCGCCTGTAAACTGATACAATTTTTTTTAGGCTCCTGGCGATGAGATGCGATAGCGAACGACCCGAATGTTCCAATTGTGCGCGAGGGGGCCGAGAGTGCCATTGGGATGATGACCCTTTCCCACTTGTTTCCTGTCTTCCCTCGAACGATCCATCCGACCCTATACCCACCAATGATTCGGATAACTTGGCCAAATATAACTTCTTTGATAGCGCAGATCTAGGGCGCTACCCCAACCCATTTGAAGGAGCAAACGATGCCACTTTTTTCGCGACTAGACGACCACCATCAAGAGCGTCGTCTTTTGGCAGCATAGACAGTGGTGCATCCCATCCGCCGCGAGCAGCAAGAGGAGGGAAGAAAATAGTCCCATTGCGATGGAGCGATTTCGCAAATAAACCGGCATATCAGACCATAGACAGTAAAGATTACTCTCAAACAAGCAACAATGCCGACCGACACACAAACGAGCAGAATTGGGATGGTATATGGGAACCTGACCCTGAGAAACAGGGCAACAACACCGAAACTCCCTGTATGACCTGTCGCAAGCGAAGGAAGAGGTGCGGCATGCAGAAACCTGAGTGTAAGTTCCGCATGACTCGGGAATCACAATGGCAACCTAACCAAACAGGCAACGCGTGCATTCAGGGTCATTATGAGTGCGTATATCTGCCGCAAAGAGATGAGGGCGGGCAAAAACCCGAAACCAAGCCCACTACTGTACCTCCTGGGTCCAGGTTTCGAACCAGACGTAAGAAGACCGGCTGTTTGACCTGTCGCAAGCGAAAGAAGAAGTGTGACGAGCACAAACCTGATTGTGAGTTCCGAATGGTTCGAACCAATCCGACATCGCGCTGTTAACGATTCGAACTTGCTAGGTAACAACTGCGTTCGCGGTGGTTTTATATGTATAGAATACCAGCCTCCAAAGAAACAGCCTGGGCTAAGGCCCGAAACCAAACCTTCAATTGCGACTCTCGAATTCAAGGAGACAGGCGTTGTGAACCCAGTCAGCTCCTGTCGCCAGGGATTGAGCAACGAACTGCCAGTAACCAATGATGGCCAGCCAACGACTTCAATAATGGCCCAGTTTCCCGCCAAGAGACCAGTTGATAGTAGCGCTGCATCTTCATCTCAAAGTCATACTGATGTGTCCAGCGATTTTGAAGTTGAGGAAACTAAGTCACTCCGTAGACTACAAGTGGATGATGTATTTTCCCGTGGTAATCGGAAACGAAGAGCAGCTAGCCCCTCAATGTCACAAGACTATGTAGTTAGCTCAAGCTCGCCACCGGAAAAACGCCTAAGATTTGACAATGCTGATGAAGCTTCTATGTCAGTACGTGGGATTGCAAGAGCTATAGAAAGCGGTGCATCGTTGCCAATGCCAGATGCTAAGATAAGCTAGTGGAATTCTGCCGAGACAAGGACTTCCTTTGGGGGTGAAACAATGCATTTTCTTAGACTGTAAGCTCCAATAGCTAGTGTGAAAAAAAGATGCAAAAGAAACACCAGCGTGGACTTGGAAGGATGCACTTCAAGAAACTCCACTAAAGAATAATTTATTGGTTTGAAGATGCGGCAGGATTATGTTTATGATTATGTCTCTTACGGGTGATCTTCTAAATACGGAATAGCTGTCACGGCGAAAGGACTTCCAGTGAAAGTTCCATGAGGGTATCAATAATATACATGTTTTTCTTGTGTGATATTTTCAGTGCTCATGTAAAACATGGTTCCCGTTTTTAGGCAAAGATTGAGTGCTTGCGTGTGGATACGCATGAGGTTGACTAATGGTAAGCAATGCAATGTCGTCTTCTACTACTTTGTGATTGTTTACTATGCGAGAAAGGTACAACTAAGGCTGGTAAAAAGGCGGTGCATGCAATTTGTACGCCGAAGAGATCCCTTGGGGGTGTGTTGATGCTGATGAGACGCTAAAGGGTGTGCAATCCAGTGGTGGAGTTACCCAGCAATCTATCGCTGAAAATAGGCCCATATTGTTGGGTGATTCACCCAAATAAAATATCACTTGTATTAATTGATATTGCCATAGTTGAGTAACCCCTCTTTGTTGTAGTGACCCTCAAATTCACTGATGACACACGCTAGGCAGATTCGTTTGAATTAATTCACGGCAACCTTACAATCTTGTCCTTTCCTTTCGTAGTGTAGCTCCAGGCAACAACGCCGTGTGGATCCCGGTTTGACCTGCTGTTGGGCGATCCGACGAACCCTGGTCACTTCAATTCTGCCTCATGAAATGCCGTGGGTGGGGGCGTAAGCTCGACCGTATTAGTCTACGTGGTTTGCACAAAACAACTCAAGCAAAGCGACAAAAGTTTCGCTGAATTACACGGTCGCTCTGAGTGTTGGCTACCGGCCTTATAAAACGCAAGGACCGCCTCACATAAACGGGACAAAGCCGTAACGAACTGAGTCGCTTTCTTCAGAACGCAAAACTTTCGACCCTCTTGGATGACGCTGCTGCCAGTTTCCCTTCCTATCATGGAAATCCCCAACCGAGAGCAGAGCCAGCAGGATGAAAAGAACACTTCGCTACTTCAACTCGATAACAATGGCTGGTGGACGGAATCTCTTCGCGGGCCATCTTTCGGCTCGCGCCAGGCTCCCGATTTGAGTGAAAGCGTCTTGGTCACCGCGCCCCTCCAAACTATCGAGGCGTCTCCTATTCTAGATTTCACCAACACGGGTGATTGTTGCTCAATCCTCCCAAGTATTGAAGAGGTTTCTCCCAAAAACTCAATCGAGTCATCGGTGTCGAGTACCACACTTGATATGTCTGGCGTCTTGCGCATGAGCCCTGACTTTGACCCATGTCTCCATTGGGCCAATACTAGCTACGACACAATCGACTACTCTACCTACAACCATTTCAGCTCTGCAGACTTGGGCCGTTTCTCTACTCCCGGAAGTCACAATGACGAATTCGGCACTCGGAGTCGCCGACAAAGTTCTCCAGCGTCCTATGGCAGTGGCATCAGCGGAGAGTCATATCCTCCGAGAGCTAGAAAGTTCAAGAAGCCTGTCCATGGGAGTTACAGTAGAATCGTCAAGAAAGCCCCAAAATCGCCTAGGATCCAAGGAAGACGCCGAAATGCCTTGATGACAAGGAAAAGAAAACAAAAGGCTGAGGTTATGAAATCACGTTGCTTGCGATGTGCACCTTTAAAAACAGCTTGCAGTGATGGCGAGCCTTGTGTTGGCTGCCAGCCTGATGTAGTTCATCACGAAAATGTTCCTTGCACTCGTTTTGATATTAAAGATCTTGGCTACTTCCTGAAGGATTGGAAGTTGAACTATAATCATAGGACAGATCATGCTGTATCAACTTCCAGCATTGCCAGATTCTCGCAGAAGGAAACGGTCATGTGGGTGACCCATGGATATGATCTTTTACTTCCAGTCATGGTTCGCGAGGTCTACCTTGGAGATGAAGCAGATTTCCCCAGTGGAGAAAGACCATCTGGATGGCGACAGGAACCCGTGCACACCCAGCATCTTACCAATAAACTTTGCATTGGTGCCGATGGTATCAATATGGGAACTCTTAATGAATATCTTGATAGGCATGTTTACTCTTCATTCCAAAGGTTTATTGAAGAGGACTTTAAACAGGTACCCTTTGTTACAGAAATTCTGGAGATGAGCTACGGATATTGCAATACGAACAATTCTCCGACAGCCAGAAAAGCACTGAAGCTACTGCTCACATATACATTCGCGAAGAAGACTACTTGGATGGACAGGGGCAGCTTTGCATGGGATCTTGGTGGAAAGACGCAAGCAGCGGGCTGCACCAACGCCGGCCAAACAGCTGCTCCTGCGTTGGTCCAATCTAGTGTCCAGCGCGCCTTGGATGAGGTCTGGCACGAGCTTCACAAAGACGTCCTTGAAGAACTCTCAGCGTTGCATCATGGAGCATACTCCAGTAAAAGTTTGGAAACTTGGCTCGAGATTTTTATGGTGTCCTCAAGCCTGCTGATATTATGGGAAACGATGCAGTTTGATTGTCACTGCAATCTATCAGATCACGCAGCGACAGCTAGGATTTGCCATGACATGGAGTCGATGTCCGTTGGGATTATTACAGGGCTATTCCAGAGGATGTGCTTCACAAACAGAATATATTTCAAGGAGTGGTCGAGTGACGAGAAGCGCCAAGATTTGTTGCATACGGGCCTATACGAAAGCCCTATTATGCCACAGATGCGCCAGCTCATTCTCAAGTATGGTAAGTCGTACGGACTGCTTGGAGCCAAAAATGGCATCTGTTGATTCTAATGCCAATTCAGAGTCGTATCTGTTAACTAGAAGGGATGCCAAGTTTGACGGAGACAACCCCCACTCTTTGTCTAACAAGTTTCTGTCTCAGCTTGTGCTCCAAGACAATGGGGGCTCAAACTCCAAAGCTGGGGCTCCCGCATGAGCGTTTGGTTGGCCCATGCAACTGGTTGGGGTCATCCAGCAACCTTGTTGTCCTGGCGGCTACGGCTTGCTACATGAGATGCATATTGCCCACACACGGATGTCTCATTCGATTCGCGGCTTAAAATGGGGGCAAAGAAAAGGCGCCAACGAGGATGATGCCGAAAGAACGTCAATGCCGTGATTTTCTCCACCCAAAGGAAACCATGGAGCTTAACAGATGACACATGGCGACAGTGGGCCCTCAAAGCTCGTTTTTTTTCGAATGTCGACATCAGTTCGCGACCGAGCTCCGGGATGGCTGCCAGGTTGAATGCTAAATGGGGCGCTAATCGCGCAGGTAGCTTTTAGCTCATTCGACGGGGCAATGACCTCATTTGTCCAGACGGACGCCACTCTCCTTGGTTCGAAGGAACCCTTTACAGCATGGCATTGTGGGTGACCATTAGATAGAATAGGAATATGTCACTGCCAATCCTCTCAACCGCAATACTGTTGAGAGAACAAGACGAGAATTGGGCTCTCGAGCACCTTGAAATGCTTAGTAAATTGGCCTTCTTTGGCGTTCCAGGGTCCACAATTCACTAGTCCAGCTATCTCAATTACCCCTCCTTTGGTGGGGGAGGGGCACAACTCGCGACGCGGAAGTGGATGTGTGTGTGGATGGACTCACCCATCAAGTGCGGCGAGTCGCGCCAGACAGCAAGGTTGTTGCAATTATTAATCCTGAACTAGCCTAGAATGACATTCATAGAGCTGGTCTATTCGCCTGTCGTCATGTCCGGCAAGTGCTTGTGGAGTCTGTTACTGTACAGTTGTCCCAAGACCCGAGCTTCCTGTGGGCCCATGCGACAATTATAACAATCGCTCGTCTTCCGCTTCTCAAGCCGTTGAGCTTTCTTCTTCCCTTCTCTTTCTTCCAAAGACCTTCATCCATAATTATCCCAACCCCAATTCCAACCCCCTAATCGCAACCATGTCTTTCGGACGAACCGCCACCCTCAACTCCGGCCACAAGATCCCTCTCCTGGGATACGGCACCTGGCAGTCCGCCCCCGGTGAGGTCGGCGCCGGTGTCTACGAGGCCCTCAAGGCCGGTTACCGCCACCTCGATCTTGCCAAGATCTACCAGAACCAGCGCGAAGTTGGTGAGGGCATCAAGAAGGCCCTCGCCGAGGTCCCCGGCCTCAAGCGAGAGGACATCTTCATCACCTCCAAGCTCTGGAACAACAACCACGAGCCCGAGAAGGTCGAGGCCGCCCTCGACGAGACCCTTGAGGAGCTTGGCCTTGAGTACCTTGACGTAAGTGATTTTCCCAAATGAAATCATGCGACATGCAAAAAGTGGCCCTTCTGGGTCACGGTGGTGGAACCCGTACTGATCACAGCCCCTCAATAGCTTTACCTGATTCACTGGCCCGTTGCTTTCAAGCCCGGCAACGAGCTGTTCCCCCGAACCGCCGAGGACAACAACTCCGTCGAAATCAACCAGAATGTCTCCATCACTGCCACCTGGAAGGGTATGTCTAATGTGCACCTACCGCAAGCGACGCGTTCTGACAGAGCTTCTAGCCGTGACCCAGCTTCCCAAGACCAAGGCCCGATCCATTGGTGTCTCCAACTTCTCCGTTGAGCACGTATGTCACTTTCTATTTACTCCCCAAGCTTCTTCCTCCGCATTCCAATCTAACACCGCTATTTACAGCTCGAGACCATCATCAACGAGACTGGCGTCACCCCCGCCGTGAACCAGGTCGAGCGTCACCCTCGCCTCCCCAACCTTCCCCTCGTCAAGTACCTCGCCGAGAAGAACATCCTCCTCACTGCCTACTCCGCCTTTGGCAACAACTCGCAGGGTCTCCCTCTGCTTGTCGCCATCCCCGAGGTCAAGGCCATCGCCGAGCGCCTCTCCGCTGCCCAAGGCAAGCAGGTCACCGGTGCCCAGGTCATCCTGGCCTGGTCCCAGATTGGCAACCACAGTGTCATCCCCAAGTCTGTCACTGCCTCGCGCATTCGCGAGAACTTCCAGGAGGTTGAGCTCGACGATGAGGCCATCGCCGCTCTTAACAAGCTTGGCGAGCAGCCTGCTCGCTTCAACATTCCCGTTACCTGTAAGTTTTTGCGTGCATACGAAGACATCAAAGTGACGTCATACTAACTACGACACACAGACAACCCCAAGTGGGACATTAACGTGTTTAACGACGAGAAGGAGAAGAACGCCAAGTACCAGGTTGTTCAGAAATAAATAATAGACATACATAATAGAGAAGAATAGAAAAAAGAACTTTATTTAATGTCATTCATATTTCCTATTAATTGTCTAACATCAAATGCGATTTAAAATTCCATGACGTGGTCAACTAGCTCTTCATGTTTTCAACGCCACTGCGCACATCGCGCTTTTTAATCTCCAGTTTTCTGCCAGTGTCTTCAAAGTCAAATTAGTGTGGGCAAGTAATATGGATAAATGATGATCATGTATTATTGAAATCAATTAGCTGGTGCGAGCTAAGACATGACTTTATACATAACCACCGAGTTTATTTGGTTAGCATTGAAATAGAAGCTCAAACTCACCTTGGAAAAATTTCTATCCTTTTTGATAACTAAATGAAGTCGATATAAACCAAGATCCTTAGCGGCCACAGGCGAGTTTCCCATTCGGAAATATTTCCGAATTGCCCCAACGCCATGCCCAACTCGGCCATGCGGCGTATCTCTTGGACACTTTTGTTAACACCTCAGCCTGAGGAGTTAGGTACCGCTAAACCCTTAAGCATACCGGAATTATTTGCCAGCCAAGGCAGTCCTCGTGTACACAAGTTGCTCGAAGCTGACGCTCATGATCTCTACCACATTGCCCCATGGATCCTCCGTGTATAGGCACTTGGATCCGTTCCCTAACGAATCCACGGTTTCTCCAATTCGCCTTCCTCCAGTGCCTTCCACTTTCGCCGCCAGCTCATCGGGATCCGGGGCTGTGACACAAATGTGAAAGAACCCTGTTTTATGGTACTGAAAGCTCTGGGTCTGAGGCTCTGCCTTGGGGTCGATGAACTGAAACAACTCATATCCCACTCCGTTTCCCGTTATTAACCATGCCGACTTGAACTCTTGTAGTGATGCTGGATAAATGGTAAAGACTTTTGCATCAGGTTGGGCCGAGCGCTTGACGTGTCGAATTCCACCCACGTGTTTGAACCCCAGGATTCTGGTGTACCAGTCGATTACGGCTTCAATTTCACTTACGGATAACGCCACATGATTGAAGACGTGGTTGTGGGTGGCCTTGGAGTATTAGAACAAAGCTATTCTTTGGCATAAAGGTCGAGGTAGCTCACCTGCTCTGCCATGGCGAGTAAATATTGTATAACGAGATGACGTGGAATATCCTAGTGTGTCTGCCTTTCAATTGAAAGCCAATATTTAGAGCCCACGAATGGGATACAAAGGCCTTTATATGTATCATTTGGGGTGTGCGCGGGGAGTCGGCAGGGCTGATGCTTTGCGGAATGGCCGCGGAAATCGGCTCGAAATGCCACACTTTTTCCGAGAATGAAATCAATTCCGCCTGGCATATATTTAAAGACTGAACCAAGAAATAGCAAATTCCTTTCGCTGAATTGGCCATGCTACAATGATCAATACAGGTCCGGGCCAAGTCGTGCTCACATGAATCCCTCATTCTAGCTCTATGTCAATTAAGTGTGACTCGACCATACCAAAGGTTCCAACGAGGCCTTACTCGCTATATCTATGTCATATATACAACTTTATCCAGTGGCTACACTGGATTTGTAGCTACTTTTATGCGAAGAAAGATAGGAATATCTTCTTCTGAGGTTCCAAAATCCCACGGTTTGAGCCGACAGAACTAGCTTTTCACAGCAAACCTATCACAGCAGGCTATAATGCCCTCAGCCGTTTAAAATATAGATATATTTAATGGTCTCTATTAACTCTCTACTTCAATATTGAGACTTTTTATATATAGCCAAGTATCATTTACTCATTACTTATTTCCCACCTCACTATCCTGTATGCCAGAAGTCGGTGGTGCCCTCTTTTGTATAATAGGCAATAGCGAGGTCTCCGAGAAGTGTTGGGAAAGAATATCGTATGTTGGCATCATTCTTAGAGGCGTCAAGGGCTTCCACCTTTGCCCGGAGTTTAAGCAGCTGGGAATTCCACTCTGCTGGAAGTTGTTGGTGTCCTGACAGTACGGTCACGAGCGCAAACCATGAGAACCCCTGTGTAAGGATTGCGCCGAACCAAACGCGGGCCCGCCAGTCCTCGCTAAATCCAAAGGAGCTCCCATATGCGATTCTATACCACAGAGAAGTCCATTGGTCACATGCCAGGATTCGAAGCACGCTCTCTTGATCCGTAGTCCAACGTCCGTGGGGTTGCACTAGCGCAATTGCGTCCGCTTGCGAGTAGTCTGGGAAACAGTATTTGGCGTAATCCAGTCGCACTTCCACTGGTAGCTTTGGTAGATTCTTTTCTGGCTCGAGGCAAGCTGCCATGGTGTTGGCAAAGAGCTCGGAGTAGATGAGGATTTGGAACGTAGCTCTCTCCGAATGCCTGTATGCGGGGACAGCCTCACTGACCCCTCCATACATCCACCGTTCTGCAGTCATCTTATTTATCTTGCCAGACAACGGATTAATTATAGCGGAGCGAGCCCGATGCAAGTATCTGAGGGAATTCATAGTCACGCCAACATGTTCTATGGCAAGATGTAGTAGCCCGCCCATCCCCTGTCGCAATGCTGCCCTTAATTTCGCTGTCCGTGCGCCATTTCCAGTGGCCCATTGCCCAACTTGATGGGCAGTAGCGAGTGTCAAAACATGAGGGTGAGGGGAGAAGATGGCGTGGCCTGCCGCCGCAGCGAGTTTTAAAATTGTATTTGGTGGAGTTTGTTTCAAGATGGCACGAAACCGACGACAGCTGGATGATGTGTTGACGAGATCTTGAATATCGAAAAGATATTGCGGCAGGAGGAGTAATACTTCAGTGGGGAGGTGGCAGATGCTCATGGCAATTAATATCTGAGAATGAATGTCGACGACAGAGGAACTTGAAGCTTTTATCAGCAGTGCTGCGTAGCGAATGGGCGCACCAAAGTTCCGTTTGCAGACAACGGTGGGGCTCAATCAGCCTCGCCGACATGAGTCATGGAGTAGCCGTCGTTAGCCTGTGAAGAGGGACTATCATGGCTGGCGCAGACACTACCCGGGATCAGCTCTGGGATACAGAGTAGGACTTGTCAGTGTACATGAAAAGGAAGGGCAATGGCTCGGATACGATTCAACTTGGGCAAATTCTATGGTGGATTTGAATAGTTTTAAGCACTCTCTACTGGTTCATGCAGTCTCTCGGCTTGTGATTCTCATATTGAGCCCGGACTGGATCAGTACACCATAAAATGAGTTCCGAATAGGTCGCTCAGCATCAATAACCTCGAAATCGAACCGGCGAATCAACTGCATCTGACGTTAGGGTACATATTCGCAAGGGTAGCAATGACTCTCACCTCGACAACCATCTTGTTCAGCTCAACCAGTGCGATTGGACGACCCAGACAGCCCCAACGGCCTTGGCCGAAGCACAGGTCGATTGTGTTTTCCATAATCTGAATTTGCTCCGCACTAGCCGATATCCAACGTTCTGGTCGGAAACATTCGACGCCGACGCCGAAGACTGATTCATCGCGCATCACTGCCCGAGCGCTCCATGCAACATTGGTGCCCGCAGGTATACGTACACCGCAGATGACAGCATCGCTGTAGGATATGCGCGGCATGATTCCTGATATCGGTGGCCACATCCGGAAGGCTTCCCGTATACAACCTTGCATGTAGGGGAGAAGTCTTGCCTCCGCGTCAGTTACCGGGGAAGAAACACGGCCATTGGAAATGGCTGCATCGATCTCGCCTTGTAAGCGCCTATAAATCATTGGATTGGTCGCAACGTGGGCAATTACCGATCTCAGGACAGTAGCAGTTGTGTCAGAACCGGCAATGCTAGTGAATATATGAGAATTGTACCATGTCATCCGTTCTTTCATCCAATTCGGCAACTTACATTTGCACTAAAGACTCGGCTTCGGCTTCCCTTTGTTCCAGTCCGTGTCGCACAAAGGAGCCAAGCATGTCGTTTGAATCAGCAGACTTCGTTCCATAACGCTCGGAGACAACCCGTTTGGCAATGGCCATGATTGGACCGAGCCCGACTGCATCTCGCTCTGATGGCATCATGGCTTTGCAGAGAGGCGACTGTATAAGATTGACGAGCCAGGGAATTAGAGCAAACATCTGCATCATTGGGATAGAGGCCTCTGTGGTACTGATATAGCCATAAAGATCGTCATCCGCGTCTATGAATCCGAATGATTGACCGAAGGCAATCTTGGAGATGATGTCAAGTGTCATGAACTGAACCTTGCGTGCAAAGTCAACGGGCCGGTATTCCGTGTCGGAAGATACATACTTATCCTCTATAAGACGAACAAACCGCTCGATTCCAGCATCAATAGATTCGTGCAACCCGTCGACGTCCTTCCCGCTATATCCAGGAGCAAGCTTGGAACGCAGGGCTGAGTGAGCGTCACCTCCACGCATTGACAAAGTACAGTCTCGAGGAGGATCTAGACGAAAGCCTTTGTACCAGGGAGCTCGGTCAAACTGTGAGCGAACTGCCCACATACGTCGTACTTCGTGCGGGCAACCACAGACGACATAGTTTGGGGCAATGCGGGCAATTGGGCCTGGCAAGCCCTGTCATTAGTGAATGCGGCGCCGTGTCAGCTGGGCAATGATAAACATACCATACTGCTTGGAAACGTCTCCGAGGTCCTCAAAGAGGTTGCCTTGCCAGGTTTTGCGGATGAGCCACCAGTCAGACCATGCGGCGAGTCGAGGACCCTTGATGTGGCGCAGACGATACCAAGCGACAGTGCGTGAGAATGCGGCGTGCCCAATGAGCAAACAGACAACCAATGCCCATATGCTGGGTCGACGAGCAGCCTCAGCCAATACGGTACGGAATGGCATCTCCATGGTGCTGTAGCATGCTCAAGATGACAGACTGCTCGACCCACCGATCGATCGCCCACTTGAGAATCGTCCATTACAGAGCAGCCAAATGGAGAATCCGCGGGCCGCGGGCCGGCCAGGGTTGTGGGGAACTTTGTTAGTCCAGCTCCGCCATGACCCCACAGCTCGTTGTCAGCCCTTGTTCATCTCGTTACATCAGCATATTGTTGGTTGCAAGCACACGCCGTTGGCCTCTCCTGCTTTCGTTCTGGGCTGATCCAGCCTTGAAGCATCTAACCACTGCAATGTGCCCCGAGACTGACGATCGCACCGGCCCTTCTGGCCAGGAGGCGACACCGGATCCCGCCGGGGATGTCGGGGAAGATCCCTTGGTGATGCTCACACCACCCTCGCTCCAGCGGCTGTACTGACCAGTTGCGATAAGCTTGCCGATGAAAGTCACTCTGTAATATCCGACTCGGATTCTGCCGTCCTAATTGTACTTCTCCCTCCTCGTTTCACTCTCTACTAGCACTGGCATGCTCTACAATTTGCCCCACAATATTAACGTTACATGCGTTGACGCTCACGATGGCAGGATGACGACCAATTATCTTCCGAGTCACTTCGATCAAGCATCTTCAGATACCAGCTAGAGAATGGGCGCAAATACCATTCTCTTAGCCAAGGAAGTTCGCACACCCGAAACCCGCCTGCAATGTGTCCAACCTGCTAATTGCCGCACTGATAGAGTACATTCTGCCAAATGACGACGTGCGTTTCCATAACCAGTAGTGGCGTTTTCCCCATTTGCGACTAACTTCTAGCCTTTAATAGGATGAGAATGATCGACTTGGTATAGCCCATGCCCGCTCTCTTTCTGCGTAGCCAAGTTAACATTCAACAGACATCCAGAACCATCATTTCACCCTCACCTTCGGTGGCCGTCAATGTTTTGCTCCGGGCGCAGAGACAGCCAAAAAGGTCCTTGATGTTGGCACCGGCACCGGAATCTGGGCAATAGAATTTGGTGAGAAAACGTCGATACGTATTTGTAATAGTTGAAAGTATCCTAATGTGCGGGCACTTTAGCCGACGATCATCCACATGCAGAGGTTTGCTACGAGTTCAATCTCGAAACGCAGCCGACTAACTGAGGTTTAGGTCATTGGTGTTGATCTCAGTCCAATCCAACCAAACTTGTATGTTTTGAAGCCTTGTGTTTTTAATGACGCGTCCCAGTAACAATCCTGCAGTGTACCTCCAAATTGTCGGTTTGAAATCGACGATGTAGAGAAAGAGTGGACATGGAATTCCTTCGATTATATCTTCAGCCGCATGATGGTTGGAAGTTTCGCTGACTGGGACAACTATATTCAACAAGCTTATGAGTACATCTTGATTGCTCCAACCGCGTTTCGAAGTGAGGCTAACCAAGACTTAGCCATCTCGAACCTGGCGGTTGGATTGAAATGGTTGACTGCCTGTTCCCTATTGAGTCCGATGATGGCTCCCTCAAAGAAGACCAGGAAATTATGAAGTGGATCAATTTCCTTATTGAAGCCAGCACCAACTTGGGCCGGCCATTGACTGAGGCCAAGTATCACAAGGAACGATTAGAAAAGGCAGGGTTTGAAAATGTGGTTCAAAAGACCTTCAAGTGGCCGACAAATACATGGCCATTAGACAAGAGACACAAAGAGGTTGGTATGTGGACTCTGGCCAATATTGGCGGTGGTCTTGAAGGCCTGAGCCTGGCATTGATGACAAGAGGTCTGGGCTGGACCCGAGAAGAGGTACTGGCTTTCCTTGTGCAAGTCCGCAAGGACCTTCATGATCGACGCATCCATGCGTATTGGCCAATGTGGGTATATGCAACTCTCATTCCGAGGGTCACGCAACTGATAATGTTTCAGAATTGTTGTTTACGGACAGAAACCTTACGCCTGAACTTTGGCAGCCGAATTCATCAGCAGCGCTTGATTAATACTATTTTCAAACTTTCAATTTATAGCCAACGAAATCAAAACATGTCGACATCAAACTAAGGAAGCTCATATTATGATGTACTGTGCATTGCCAGGAAAATATGACTCTAATACCGCTCTTGCCGTGATTTTTCGGGCCATGCCTGTGCCCCGGCAAGAAGTTTTTGAAAGTGGAGTTTATTGCTGTTTTAGCCTACTAAAAGGATACTAGGTGGAGTTCGATTTTGGCGGCGACATCAGCAAGGTTATGGCGTATGGTGTGTTTGTGATGAGCTGAGGTAGTGTGCTGAGTATTAAGCTCGGTTGGGTAGTAAAGATTCATTGAATGTGGGCGGTGTTTGCAGTCTAATTTACTTGTAAATTGAAACCATTCGGAAAACTTCCTATTCTTGGGCCGATTGAAAGCATGTTCTCAGAAGATTGGACCATGTCGGTCCAACGTCGAAGCGTTGTTGGATATCAGAAAAGACATCATGGAAACAATCTGATTCCCTCAATTCGGTTTAATGGCCCATGAATTACAAAGGCCGATAGCCACATACTCGTCCAGTAGCTTAGTTGGGCCTGGTGGCTGTACCATTCGATATTCACTGTTTGGTTGGGTCAATCGCATCAGCACAAGAGGAGCGGGTGAGATTTCATCATATCGCTATTCCCGATGCACGTCTTTCGATCTACCCTGTTTTCCGCGGCATGCTTACTCGGCTTCTTAACCTGAGAGAAGCCGAATACAATTCAGTCCCAGGCTTCCCCGCACTCCCCCGCCAAATCCCCTAGATAGAATCACGGGGTAAATAGTAGTACGATTTTGATCAAGGATGTTGTGATTGACATGTATAAATAGCGTACAGATTAATCTTTCAGCATGAACGCCCAACGCATTCTCCATCGTCAACGCCCAAGGTTTTCTTGTCATACTACAAACCATTCAAATTTGCCCATCATCCAAGCTTCTCTACGTCATATTTCCTACCAAAAGTCAACATGGAAGAAAAGGCTCCTCCCCCTGACGGCGCCTCTGAGATTGAATTGGGCAAGCCAACCCCCACACATATCGAACAGTTGCGTCGTCAACAAACACACTCTGAGATAAATCCCGAAACCGAAAAAAGAATAGATAGAAAGCTTGATCTCCACATAATGCCATGGCTTTTCGGAATATGGTAAGACTTCGTTCATGCTCCTAGCCATGCATTTTACTAACAATTTACAGGCTCTTGGCGTTTATCGACAGAAGCAACATTGGCAATGCCAAAATCGACGGCCTTACTGAAGATCTTGGGATTGAAAAAGGCAACAAGTTCAATATCGCTCTTCTCGTATTCTTCATTCCATACATTCTGGTTGATGTACCTGGAAACTGGATAGTCAAACACGTGAAAGCAGGCATTTACCTGCCAGCACTAATAACGTCCTGGGGGATTGTGTGCACATTTATGGGATTCACAAAGTCGTTTGCGGGTCTTGTTGTCTGTCGATTCTTCCTAGGCGCCTTTGAAGGTGGCCTTTTAGGAGGTATCCTAGTATATCTGGCCATGTTTTATCGTCGACATCAAATGGCATTCCGAATCGGACTGTTTTATTGTGCAGCCCCATTATCCGGTGCCTTTGGCGGACTCTTGGCCACCGGATTAGCAAAGATTGAGCATGGAGGTTATAATAAATGGCCATGGATTTTCTTTAGTGGGTTTTTCTGTGCCCTCCACGTGTCGTCATCCAGAGTGCTAACATACACAAGTTGAGGGCATTATTACAACAGTGTTTGGGAGCATTTGCTTCTTCTTCATGCCGAACACGCCAGCTGACGCGAAATTTCTCACGGAGGAAGAAAGATTAATCACAATGATTCGCCTCAGAGAAGACTCGCACGGAGCATCAACCACTGAGGATATTAATGATGAACACTTCCGGTGGCATTGGGTGAAGATGGCGTTTTCTGCACCACAAACGTATTTCTGCGCTTTCGCATGGATATTTCTTCTGATTCCACTCTACGTGAGGCCAATAAAAGGATTTCCGACAGAATGTCTGCTAAT
The DNA here is from genome assembly GCA_003031705.1 of Calonectria naviculata. Classification (NCBI taxonomy): domain Eukaryota; kingdom Fungi; phylum Ascomycota; class Sordariomycetes; order Hypocreales; family Nectriaceae; genus Calonectria; species Calonectria naviculata. The sequence goes on from NAGG01000417.1 coordinate 77,718, forward strand.
ATTATTCCTTGGCAGAGCTTCTCTCTTTTCTTGCCCAGCATCATCAGCGGCCTTGGCTACCATGCCACAGTCGCACAGCTATTTACTGTCCCACCTAACATGGTCGCTTTCTTTACGGTACTGGGAACCTCACTCATATCTGATCGTATCAAGGCACGAGGCCCGATCTTGGCTGCGGGTAACATCCTAGCTGCGGGAGGATATATCATGCTACTCGTCGCGAAAGGAAGTACCGTTCGGTATGGAGGGACCTTCTTGGTCGCTGTGGGGGTTTTTCCTGGCTCTGCAATGATCATGGTACGCCTCTTTCCCAACTTTACGCGCACAGTTGTTAATCTCTTCAGGGCTGGCTTTCAAATAACCTGGCACCTCATTATGTAAGGGCTACTGGTCTAGGTGCCCAAATTGCCATTGCAAATTGCGCAGCGTTTCCGGCATCTTTCATATACCGGAGCCAAGACTCGTAAGATCTCTGTTGTTTGTATCTTTATGGTGTTTCTGACTTCTCACAGCCCAAAATACACCCTTGGCCATGCTGTGAGCTTGGGTTCGCTCGTCATGTGCTTCATCACTGTTTGTGCACAGATGATTTACTGCAGGTGGGAAAATATGAAGCGCGAACGGGGCGATCGAGACAACAGACTGGAAGAGGAGAACATAAATGATCTTGGTCATAGGCACCCTGCTTTCAAGTATACATTATAGATTGACGGGTGTCAATTTCTAAAAACTCTTCGGCTGATTCCTATTCGAACAACCGTCAAAGGAATTCCATTGGTCCCATATCCATAGCGGCGGAGGTGTGTGTCAAATGAAGACAACCAACCAACCCATAATCTTAAAATATACTTCATCGCCAATTTCATCCGCAAACGGAAAATTAGGATATTCCGCACCGAAAAATAGGTCTGAAAAATGACGTGAAACTTTATCTCCATCAAAGCAACCCCGTTCAACCAACGCCCAATTGTTATTTTCCCACAAAATTCGTGTCCAATCTCAGTATATCATGTGTGCATCTATCATACAGCCCTCCGACTTTACGCTTTCTCACCACTTGCGAGATTTTGCCCTGGACGATCAGGACACGACTCCTCCTTGTTGCTGTGGTGAATGGTTTTTTTACTCCGGTACTTGTGGAGGGGTTTGGAAGATTTTCCCGGTAAAATGTGAAAAGTATCAGAATCAACAGGGCCCCGATCTTAAAGCTTGCGAGGAAAAGTCCACAAGAATGCTTGTTGGAGATGTTTTAGTGAACGAGAACTGCCCTGCAGAGCATCCCCATGGTTAGTATTAAACTATCACCATGTCTATGTCATATTCTGACCTTGTCATAAGCCAGCGCGATTGGGATCAGGCATTCAATAGGCAAATGACGGCCAAGTTAGAGCTTAGAGGGTATAGTGGCCGAATAGTATGGAACAAGCATGGCGTATTTAGGCTCTTTGAACTAATCACCACAAGTACAGCCATCGAGTTGGTTTGGCGGCTATACTAATGGCGGCTACAAGTATTTAATGTCCAATTATCGGCCGATATTGACATCTATGTAAGCTAGAGCTAACTTCTACCAACCACCGTGAGTATTTCTGGTAACTATTAATAATTTAGCATCCCTATTAGTTTTAAATAATTAAATGAAAGATCGAGTTTACGTATGCCATTTGGGAGATGAACAAGTGTATCCGAGGTTAACTCTTCCCATGTATAGTAATTGAGCCCTTAGATGGTAATTATCCCTTGTGCTACCCTATAGTAACCGACTAGATGAAATTGCCCGCGGTAAAGATAGTGACGTGACATAGAGCCAAGATTAGTCAGGCTCGCGCAATATCGAGCCATTAAGAGTTTGCTCCCTGTGCAGCTTGTCCACTTCGTATCGAGAAGTCGGCATCTACTCCGAGTCCCAAGTTCTGTGTGATTGGTTGAGCAGGTGGATTCATTCCCAACGCACCAACATGCTACCCCGCCTCTCACCCCAGCAAATCTATGATGCTGGCGATGCAGAGAACGGAGATAAACCATTTATCCGACGGGAATATTTCCGATGAGCCCCCATTGTTGTTCAGCGCTCCATCCAGTGGTTGGGAAACGGTTATATGGCAATATGGCCAGGCACTCGTAGACCGCCCCCTCCGCTAAGGCCTCCTAGGGCCCGCTCCCGACCTCGCTAGCCGAAATGCGCCTGGGCGACCCCAGATGGAGAATGCGGGGAAGACGAGGCTTGAAGGCAATGGCCCACAAGCTGGCCGCGAACCTGGGGATCAACAAATGGGCGTCGGGGCAATACACAGCCGAGGCACTGCGGCAGACGCACACCGCGGCGCGAGGGGGTACAAGAGCCGAAAATCTTCGTCTGTGGCTTTGGTGACACGCTCCTACATCATCCTTCACCGTGTTTTGTGTTGTGACTGTGCGACGCTATCCCTTCTCCCACGATGGTCTTCACCTCGCCAACATGGGTTCCCCAATTGCCCCTGGGTACGTAGTTTGACTGTCTCCCAGATCCCGGCCCAGGCACTGACCCGGGGCCGCCACAGCTCCCCCGGATTCCATTTCTATCGCCGAGTTCATGAGCAATGACGACTACGGCCGCTTCCCTATTGCCAAGTCGCGTAGCCCATACACCTGCGGCCTCACTGGCAAGACATACTCTGCCGTCGAAGTCGTCGAGCGTGAGGAATACCTCGCGCGTGCAATCGGCCAAGAATTGAAGTTCGATCCCAACGAAGGCACCGAGTGGGACAAGGTCGTCGCCCTGTTCTCATTCAACACGGTCCGTGAGCACTTGTCATGACAGCGATCGGTTCTAGCTGATATTGGAAGCCAGATTGATTACGTTCCCTTCACTCACGCCGTCCACCGACTCAACGGCATCGTCACACCCGCCAGTGCCGCCTATTCAGCCATCGAGCTCGAGCATCAGCTTCGGTCCTCCGGTGCTCAAGCGCTCTTCACCTGTATTCCACTGCTAGATACTGCTCTGAAGGCTGCCGACGCAGCTGGCATCCCCCATGAACGCGTCTTTATCCTTGAAATACCCGGCTTCGAGAAGAATGTGTCATTCAAGACAGTGGATGACCTAATTAACCAGGGAAAGAGTTTGAGCCCAGTAAAGCCTTTAAGATGGAGCCCTGGTCAAGGCGCGCGTCAGGTAGCTTATCTCTGCTACTCTAGTGGCACATCTGGATTGCCCGTGAGCTCATCCTGTCCCACGTCAAAATAAGCAGTTGCTTACGAACCTATAGAAAGCCGTTAAAATATCCCATCACAACGTCATCTCGAACATTCTCCAAAAGCGAACGTACGATCAAGTGGGAAGAAACAGGCAGGGCATTGAGACCCAAGTTATGCTTGGCGTGCTGCCTTTCAGTCACATTTACGGTCTTGTTCCAGTGACGCACCTAGGCACATATCGAGGCGACGAAATAATTGTGCTACCGCGATTCGATCTCAAGAAGTTTTTGAGTGCTATCGCTCGGTTCAGAATTCAGCAGATCAGCGTCGTGCCCCCAATCATCGTTCAAATTCTGTCGAATGCGGAGGAGTGTAAGAAGCATGATTTAAGTAGCGTTCGGTTCGTTTACACGGGCGCCGCACCACTCGGCAGCGAACCGATTGAAGCTCTCTTAAAGAGGTATCCAAATTGGCGTGTTGGCCAAGGCTATGGTGAGAACAAAGAAGACTCATATTTTTTCCGTTTACTAACCATAATAAAGGCTTGACGGAAACAGCAACGGTGGTAACCTCGACAAGCGAAACAGATATCTTTACTGGCTCAGTTGGATCTCTACTCCCATGGGTGAAGGCCAAGGTTGTTGATCTTGACGGAAACGAAATTACCGAATATAACAAGCCCGGTGAACTTCTGGTGCAAAGCCCCTCAGTAGTTCTGGGATACCTCAACAACGAAAAGGCCAATGCTGAGACATTTGTATGGCATGACGACGGCCGATGGATGCGTACCGGCGATGAGGTTGTGGTGAGAAAGGCAGACTCTGGAAACGAGCACTTTTTCATTGTCGATCGCATAAAGGAGTTGATCAAGGTCAAGGTAAGATGACCAAGGATTTCAACGGTCATGCATGGTGTCGGGACTGCTAACTAGCTGTGAACAGGGTCATCAAGTCGCTCCAGCGGAGCTAGAAGCGCATCTCCTCTCTCACTCCTATGTCTCCGACTGCGCAGTGATTCAGGTGCCAGATGACCGCGCGGGCGAGCTTCCCAAGGCATTCGTTGTCAAGTCCCCAGAGACGAAGAACCTATCGGATGAGGATGTGGTGAAGGCGATCAACAAGCACGTCGAGGATCACAAGGCTAGACACAAGTGGCTCAAGGGCGGAATCGAATTCATCGACATCATCCCCAAGAGTCCTAGTGGTAAGATTCTGCGACGGTTATTGAGAGACAAGGAGAAGCAGGCAAGGAAGGCCAGTGGGTCCAAGTTATGAGTTTCCCGTCGCGCTAGAGAGTCCAGTCCGTCATGACTGAGGCACCGGCCAAACTAGCCGGCCAAATTGGCCGCCTTGTCTCCACTTGTCGCTCCAACCGATTGACTACCAATTAGCATCATCGCGCGGCGAATTTGGCCTACACTTAATTTAAATTTATTATCAAGACATTGGGATTTATAATTACAATGGCCATGTGTGAATCAACGTAAGCATTCGAGAATTGAAGTAGTACACGGAGTCCTCAGATGAGACAGCCTCACAGTATAAGAAGCCGTCTTCATTCTCTCAGGATTAATATCATCCCAGTATATCACAGCACATCAAAACATCTACCCATAAATAAGATTTCATCTCAATTCTTCAGCTTTCCTCCATTCCATTATGCCTTCTTCAACAGCACACACACTCGCTCTTGTCACCGGGGCCAACCAAGGCATTGGCCTGGCAGTTGCCCAAATCCTGGCCCGAAAACATTCATTCCATGTTATTATTGGCGCCCGAAACACCGAGGCTGGCGAAAAGGTGGCCAGCGATCTCCGTGGTGAAGGTTATCAAGCATCTAGCATTGAACTGGACCTGAACTCGCTTCCATCCATCCAGGCTGCTATTGCTGCCATTGAGAAAGACTTTGGCTATCTCGACGTACTCATCAACAATGCCGGAATCCTCAATGATCTCAGATCTGAGCTCAGTACTTGGGACCTTTTCAACAGAACCTTTGCGACCAATGTCATTGGAACTGCCACTCTGACCGATGGCCTGGTACCACTTTTGCGCAAGGCAAAGCTCGGCCCTCCCCGCGTGGTGTTTGTCACAAGTGTAATGGGGAGCTTGGAGCGGGCGGCCGACAAGACGACGCCTTATTACCATATCGATTACAAGGCCTACGATGCGAGCAAGGCTGCAGTTAACATGCTCATGCTCAACTACTCACGCAATTTGGAAGGAGCAGGGGCCAAGGTCAACTCTGTATGCCCTGGATTGGTCAAAACTTCATTGACCGGATACACGCAGTACGGAGACAGCCCTGAAGTTGGAGCAACACGCATCGTTGAGCTGGCTACTCTAGGTGAAGATGGACCCACTGGAACCCTCAGTGACCGAAACGGTCCCTTGCCATGGTAAAGTGGCGATGCAAGGGATGTCTTTCGGGCATACTCTATACTCCCGTTGAGAGTCTGTAGATTTCAAGATATAGCACAGAAATTAGAAATTGAAATTTTAAGAAATTCAAATGTCTTTGGCTCCCGTTGCGCCAGGTGGCTTGGTGTGCCCATTCCTTAGCCCATGGGCCCGGAGATAAGACCCAGTAGTCCGAGAATTAGTTTCCAGATTGTCCAGCTATATTATACACCGCCCTTCAGGCATGCCCCCGTTCTAATCTCCACTGAATACAGGAGATTTTAGGTGAAGGAACTTACCGTCAATTCCCATTCACAGAAGTGCCAAGCACAATGGAGGCTCAGCCTGAACTTTTCCTGAGCAGTTGCCCACTGTGCGACAAAGTTTATACACAAGGTATTATACTCAAAGAACTCGAAGCGTTTGTATTTAGTGATTTGACCGCTGACTGAGGTGTAGAATATTCATTCAATCGTCATGTCAAATATTGCCGTCGCGCCCAGAGTAAACGCAAAGGCCGGCCCATATCTTGCGCGGCATGCAGCACTGCCAAATCCAAGTGCAGTTTTACCCAACCATGCTCGCGATGCGCCATGAAGGGTTTGGAATGCACTTATAACCGAAAGGCTCAGCGCAAGCCGATGATGAGAGTGGAGGAACCAGCACAGCTACTCGAGACATCACTTCCAATGGCACAAGCTAATCATCAACCAATGGCTGTCGCCGACGAGCAAGATGCAGGACTTATCAACTCAGTCTTCGAGACCGCTATACCCCAGGCTACAAATTACGGAACTAAACTAGCTGCTTTGGAGCATACAGACTACTCGTCTAGCTTGGAATTATTACTCTCGGAGGGCGATATCGCCCAGCAAAAAGCAACCATGGACCTCACACACCTCCAATATGGAAGTCCTACTTTGAAACAGGCTGCGAAGCTTATTTCAAACATGCTCTTGGCTTTTCCGCAAATGATGATCCGACGACAAACATTTCCTCCTTTCATTCATCCGCATTGGCACATGTCATCCCTTCCAGAAAGACTAGCAAATTGCATGAGCATTGCGCAACTATTCGCTGCGAGGACGCCTGAGACACGGCCATTTTTATGGCGTACCATTCGTATAGAAGTACAACAGTTTCGAAATGAGGTATGGGCAAAGCATAACCCGATTTATATATACTGATGAAGAGCTGAAAATCTAGATGATGATGCTCGACGCGCGCGAGATTCAGACCGCTGTTCAGTCTATGTTGATCTACATTGTCATGGCGATTATTGACCACGATTCAGAGACACCACGCCGTGGACTTGAAATGATCACTACGGTCCGGGTTCGTAAAAATAAGAACTGAGCTCCTCAAATTCCGCTAACAAGACCTGTAGATGCTTTCCACACGATTCCGTTATCTTCTCGATGGTGATCACTATTCAAACACGGAATTAACTAAGCCGAGTGCGACATGGGATGACTGGATATTTGCCGAATCAAGGAGGCGGTATGTTGGGTGATACTATTTTCTTGTTATCAATTGCTAACAGTTTCAGTGTGACTTGCCTTTGGTTTATTATTAGCCAGGTTGTACGTTTTGAGACTGAAATACCTTGTGACGGATGCGGCAACTTGGAAGACCTTCCAATTTGTACTAGCAAAACCCTCTGGGAGGCCCGAAGCTTGGAGGAGTGGCAGTTTGAAAGAGCACTTTACGAAGCGAGCAGCCCGATCATAACACTCGGCGAGCTCATCAAGGCTCAGAAGTGCCCAAATGAGCCAATAAATGCACAGAAGTTGCAAAACTGGGAAGCAGGAGCCGATAAGATGGCTTTCATGATGAATATTGCGAGGGAATTTGTCTGACCATTAAATTCTCTGTGCTGTTGTTTCGAATGTGCAAGTTGTGTCTTAGGATAGACTATCGCATATGTATTACATTAGAGGCAGATAACTAGACAAAATGACCTAATTGAAGCCAACCTCTGATTTGAAGCCGGCAGAAAATTTCTTGTGTCCATTTTGCCCGTGAAAAGAATCCTTCGCGGAGACTACAGAAGCATGGGCATGGTTCAAATTGCGATGATTGTAAATGTACTGGGCAAGGGTTCCGTGTTGGAGCATGTTGGCTGCAAGTATTGGCGTTGATTAGCTTCGGTTACTAGACCTTATAACCGGTCGGTATTGTAGCTATTTTCCGTATCCGGGTCACGGACATCGATGAATCTAGACTCAAATGTGGGCGGAGTTAACGGATATAAGCCACTAGGCCTAACTGGGGAAGTTGAATGTCATGAATCCTACAAGAAACATTACAAATCAGAGCAATTATCGGAAAGAGGAATCGCAAAGATTCTGAAGTAAGGAGAATTGGTTTATTTGGGCGTTAAGAGAGGTTGGGTCTGGTCACAATATAAGATGACGATTGAGCCACTTAACGATGAGGGTACAATCAACCACACTTCACTTCCAAAGAAGATTGCAAGAAAAAAAATAAATCTTCTGAATCGCGACAATGTTGATCACCAATCGAATTTGTTTACTTTTACTCTCGAGCGGCGCCGCTCTGGCGTCGCCGACACCCATTCAAACAAGGGAGGGCAACTCTCTGGTCGTCAATACGACCTCGGGGCGTTTTGCACCCTACCTCCCCAAAGACTACCCTGAAATCGCATCATTCCCGGATATCCCCTATGCGAAAAGTCCCGTTGGCTCGCTGCGCTTTGAGCCGCCTGTCCCATTGGCATCCAACAGTCATCAGGTCTCATACTCTACTCAGCTCCCCGCCGGATGCTTCCAATACATGCTCCCCAACTTCAAGGAGACTGTCACATTCTTCGATGAGAAGTCGATGACTTTCCAGCGGGGCAATTTCGGAAATACGACCGAAGACTGCTTGCGTTTGTCTATTTTTGGTCCCAAAGGCGCTTTGGAGACGGCGACATCCGGAAAGCAAAGCAGCTACGGCAGCGAGAAAAAGACACAAACCCTCCTGCCTGTGATTATCTGGATTCATGGTGGCGGATACAGCTTCGCGGGCACAAACACTCCGTACCAGCTCGCACCTAGCTGGGTACAGCGTAGCCAAAAGCATCTCGTTGTGCAGGTGCAGTACCGGTTGAACCTGCTTGGCTTCCCCAACGCCGCCGGGCTTTCTAAAAATGGGAAGAATCTTAATTTAGGTCTTCTCGACCAACGCTTGGCGGTTGAGTGGGTTCGTGACAATATTGCTCGCTTCGGCGGTGATCCCGATCGCATCACACTTTGGGGCGAGAGTGCTGGTGCATACGCCACAGATGGTTACCTCTTTGCCTGGGCAAAGGATCCCATTGTGAAGGGAGTGATGGCCAATTCTGGAAATGCACTGGCTATTGGAGCGTATACAGTTGATCCCAGCAACAATACTGTGTTCTCGACTGCTGCGAAAAGTCTGGGCTGCGGCAATCTGTCTCCTGCTGAGGAGCTCGCCTGTATGCGTCGTGTTCCTGCATCTAAGATCCAGACCTATATTCAGGCCGACGCAAGCCAAGGCGGTGCTGTCGATGACAACCTCTCCTTCGGCGTTGTGCTTGACAATGTTACAATCTTCAACAATTATTCATCTAGAATCCGAAAGAACTCCAAAACCTTTCCCGCGCAGGTTCCGCTTTTGATTGGAACAAATACAGATGAAGGAAATGTCTTGCTTCCTTACAATTTTAATGGAAGCGCTACGGCTACGAAGGTCCCTAGTCAACTCGCTTCTGTCTCACAGGCCTTTAAGCTGAACCTCCAATGCACGACTTTGCAGGAAATTGGCCTTCGAGCATCAGCTGGTGCAACAACATACCAGTATCTGTATGCAGGCAATTTTACGAATATCTCACCACGCCCATGGCTCGGAGCCTATCATGGCGCCGAACTGCCAATGATCTTTGGCACTTCTGGAATTGAGGGTCAGTCCACTGCTTTTGAGACCCGTGTCAGCCAGAAAATGCAAGACCTTTATTTTGCCTTTGCCACTGATCCAGAAAACGGGCTGAAGAAGGCTGGCTGGCCCTCGGTATCCAGTGATGGGAGCGAGCACAGAATTGTTGAGTGGGCGGCTGGTGGACATGAGCAGCAAATAATTACTAGCGGTAAGCTTCAGCAAGAGTGCTCAGACAATGGCTTTTAAGTGAGACAGCAAGCCTCAATCCCACTCCATAGTTGAACACTCTCCGCACGTACCCTTCTCGAAAAATAGAAATAATCTACTATTAATTTCTTATCATCCAGCATTGAGCGATGATTGACTCGGCTTCTCTTTCTTTGTGGCAGCATCGGCTCGCGACCCGACATTCCTTGCTGGAATAGGTTTAGATGCCGATGTTGGATTTGGCAATCCATGCCTTTAATTACGGCTCCGATAGCCGACTTCCACAAAATGTCAAGTGACTCATCCGCAAATGGCTATCTTGTAGATAAGAACGTGACTAAGCTGGTCTTTGCGACATCGGCTTTAAATGATGAGAGCTCTCTGGCATCAGCACCTTTCTGAACAAGCGAAGGGCATATGGAATTATATAGTCAAACTCATAACGGGCTACAATACGATATGGAGTTCAAAAATTTGTATATAAAATGTATTTGTGTATACGAGCATAGGCGATGCTGAAGTGCTTGGCTTCGAATGCCGAATTCTCCACAGGCTGGATTTGGAACTGCTCCGCACCGCACATATACTAGCGCCAAGGCAATGCATTTCCGGCTCTTTCCCACGTCATATTTTTTTCTGATTTCCTCGTCACCCATCTGCAATTATTAACGACCCAAGATTTCTAATGTTGAATTTCCAAAGTCTTCCCTCTACGCGTGCATTACAATGACGGTGTTGCCAAGCTGTCAACAGCATGATCCCAGTGATCTAGATGTTGAATCATCTGCCGTTGCCCATGGCGATGAAATGACTACAGATGACCCAGAGAAATTGGATTTGAAGCAAAATGACAACAGTCCCGCATCAATTGATGAGACCCTTGAAACCAGCCCGCCAGACTCTGAATTGGAGAGGCTGGCATCTGCTAGCACAGAACCACCTCCGGATGGTGGCCTGATGGCCTGGTCCATGTGTGAGTGACCATCACCAGCTCTGTATATGGTATTTAAATGTATCTGCACTTTAGCGGACTTTGCCCATATAATTCACCAATTTGTCAACTTCTTCTGAAAGTGATCCGTATTCTCAGACTAATGCTCTCATAGGCATTTGTGCCCACATTGTTCTGGCCAACACATGGGGTGTAATGAATTCGTTTGGTATCTTTCAAACGTACTACACCGATTACCTGGGCATTTCAGCATTCCAAATTTCCTGGATTGGTTCGGTTCAAAGTTTTCTAGGCTTTTTCGTTTCCGTGATTAGCGGGCCTATGGGAGGTGCTGGCTATTTTAGGGCCACCCTGCTCATAGGAACAGTGCTGCTCCTCCTTGGCGCATTTTCCATGTCATTCGCGAGCAAGTTCTGGCAACTCATGCTCTCCCAAGGAGTGGCATATGGTTTGGGAGTTGGATTCCTGGTTTGTCCCATGATGTCGGTCGCGTCGACGTATTTCTCGAAGCGGAGGTCCTTGGCCATGGGCATAATTACCTGCGGCAATGCCACTGGCGGGTTGATATATCCCGCCATGGCAAGACAACTATTGCCAAATATTGGCTTCGGAGGTGCAATGCGTGCTATTGCATACACCCAAACAGCAACCATGGTAATAGTATTAATTATCGCAAGAGTTCGTGTGAAGCCAAACAGAAACGCGCCCATTATCAGTCTAGCCGCTCTAGACCTCGAATTCGGCTTCTTCTGTCTTGGGGCTTTCTTTGTAAGCACCTTAACCTCAAATGCTTTCAGAACATCAACTAATCTGGTCAATAGGCTTACGCCGGCACCTTCATCATTCTCTATTACATGGCAGAGTTCAGTCGAACCGGAATATCTCCAGGGTTGTCGTATCAGAATTCCCTCAACCTCCTTCTCATTTTCAATGGTGTCAGTCTTTTTGGCCGTCTTATCCCTTCCTGGCTTGCAGACAAAGTTGGAACCATCAATCTCCTGGTCCCAGCAACATTGGCGGGGGGTATCTGTTGCCTTGGGTGGATTAGCGTACACTCCCCGAGCGGCATGTATGCCTGGACCGTTGTCTATTCAATTACCGGCGGTGCGGTGTTGACGCTATTTCCGGCCAGCGCCGCCTCATTGACCAGGGATGTGCGCAAAATGGGTGAACGCATGGGCATCGTATTCACAGTTGAGGCTTTTTCAATGCTTGCAGGGCCACCAGTGGCTGGAGCAATCGTTACACAAGCGAATAATCGTTACAAAGGCGCTCAGATATATGCTGCTGTGTTTCTCATAGTAGGAGCAGTGCTGGCGTCTGGCATCAAGGTGGTGAGAAAGAGATCCGGTGGAAAATGGGTAGCAAAGATTTGAGAGGTAATGATAGCTAGGAGCGGGATAATACAGGGAGACACGGGGTTGCACATAAAATAAAATGCAGAGCTTCATTACTTCTCTCGGTCATTCATAGAAAGTTAAATGGGTTGTAGTACATATAAACTATACGGGTCAATTTATCTAGTGAATAAATGCAGACGCCATCACACCATCTCTCCAAACACCCTTGAGTGGCAAACACCTAGTATCCTTATCCGACATAGCCGCAAAAATATCACCATTCAGAAGAACCAAATCCGCTTTCCGACCAACTTCAATCTTTCCCCTGTCGTTGAAACCAAACCTGTCAGCTGTAACTGACGTAGCCGAAGCCAGAACATCCACAGGACGCATTCCGATTTCGTGAACAAGTGTGTGCATCTCCATATGCAGCCCGAGCCCGTAGGGTAAACCAAACCCCTTCCCGGCAGCATCTGTACCAGCTATAAGTGGGATGCCAGCTTTGTACAACTTCTTTGTGCTTGCATATGCATTTTCGACACTTGCTCTGGGCCTTTGTGACTTGGCTAAACCCAGTGGTTTACCGGGAGTCTTTTTCAGTAACAACTGCTGGGCCAATGGATCTTCCATGAACCATTCCTGGACTCCTTCCATCTCCCCCGTCTGCGACGCACACAACCCTAGGGTTGGATTGCAGTGTGCTCCGGTTGAAATCATCAAATTGACAAACTCATCACTCGGAGCTTGGTCTAAAAAGATGTGAGTAAGCCCATCGACACCGGCACGAAGAAGTTCCATTGCTCCAGCGTGGCTCAGAGCATGGCCGACAGCCACCACTCCATACTTGTGAGCAGCTTCGACAACTGCTTTTTGCACATCCAGTGGCGGCGGTGGCAGAGACATTCCAACTGTGTCTCCCAGCTCGTGAAACATCTTGATGAACGATGCGCCATTCTCTTGCACTTGCTGCTTGACAAAGGGTTCTGCATCGCTTGGATCTTTGAGTTTGGGCCAAGTCGCGACGATCTCATCTACGATGTGATCTCCACATGCTGTATGCACAAACTCCCTTTTCATGACTGGAATTGGCCACCCGCCTTCTATGACAGCCCCGAGCCCCGCGCACTTGAAGTCTGCAGATTCGGATCTGCCTTCGAGACTCGTCGACATCTGTATCCAACTCTTAATTTTTTTTTCCAATTGATATGAATTAGGCATACCTTTCTCAGCGTTTCATTATCAGCTGGGGAATTGTGCATATCGCATACGGTCGTCACACCGAATCGTAGCGACTGTTCGATGCTGTGCACGTTTCCAGACAGAGCATGGATGTGGGCATCAATAAGACCGGGTATGAGGGTGTCTCCAGGATGAGAGAAGACGGGGATATTTGATTCCGCCGATCTGACAAAATCTTCGCGACAGACTTCTGTGATGATTCCGTCTTGGACTCTCACGAATCCCTTGTCAATGATATCTGTTCCGGTGAAGATTTGAACATCAGACACCACGAATGATTCCTGGGAACCCATGTTGGAGACGAATAATGGTGGAATATTGAGGTAGACAGCTGGTATTTTAATTCTAAATGGAGGAGAATGAGCCGATACGAGGAATGAGGACTACAAAATGGTATTTTAATGCAAATTTGAACCGTCCTTGATCCTGTGATAAGATGACTTCAATTCGTGCTTGTCGGCGATACTCAGTACCGATCAAGAGCGCTATGTCAGGGACGATGAAGCCCAAAGAGCTACGCCTATAGAGCGAGGAATGTTCATTGTGCTCTCGGCATCGGCACGGACGCGGGCGGCGCGTCGGAAGCTCGAAATCGCGACGCTAACGGGGACCGACCACCGATGGCTAGTGGCAATTGCCCAAAATAGTGCCTTTATCGTCACTAAATGAATTACGTCATGATCGTCAAACACCAACTAGCTCCCAACTTGAGCCCGTAACACGGCGCCACTGATTCACAATTAATTCTACACAATCTTTTTGTTAGATTTGGGACGGACTAGCGCAATTGGCAAGATTGATGGTTGAATGACAGAAATATTGGCATAAAAAGAGATAATAAACAAAACATGCCATTTAATTTATACGATGATTTAAAGATCTCCCTCTTGGTATAATCCCTCCTCCAGACCCTTGATTTGCAAAGCAAGAAGCCTTGAGTAATATCGGCACATGGCGAGATTGCCGCCGTGGAACCAGAATCCCGGGTGGCCGCTGTTCTGCCAGATTGTCCTCATCTCGCCCTCTTCGTTGAATCCCCACACATCGCCAACCTTCTCTGCCACCTCGTCGCCAAACATGATGCGTGTTTGGGTACGCATGTTCTGGTAGCCTGTAGCAAAGACAATTTCGTCTGCCTCTAGCTCGGATCCGTCGGCGAATCGGATGCCGTGTGGGAGAATCTCGTCAATTTCCTGGCCTTGCTTCACCTTGATCTTGCCCTCCGCAATAAGCTCCGAGGCTCCAACGTTGATGTAGTAACCACCGCCGCGCTGGAAGTACTTGAAGAATAGACCAGCGCCGTCTGGGCCACGGTCAACCTTGAACCCAGCCTTGGCAAGGCCATCTAGGAGCTCCTTATCGCACTCGGCCTGCTTCTCGCCCACCTTGACTTGGATAGCCTTGAGGACGGGTGTTGGGAGGCCGTGAATCAACAGGTCTGCATCATCAACCTCGGGCCCATCCTCAGAGTAAATACCCTTGAGAGCAATCTCGGTAATGGCCTTGGAGGAAACCACGTGGGTGGTCGATCGTTGAACAATGGTGATCTCGTATCCCTTCTCTAAAAAGTCCTGTGCAATGTCGTGTGCGGAGTTGCAGGATCCAACCACGACGGCCTTCTTACCCCGGCTGTTCTCCTGGGCGCCGGGGAACTCGGACGAGTGACACAGACGATCGCCCTTGAAGTTCTCCACACCCTTCATAGTGGGCTGGTTCTTCTTTCCCGAGTGTCCCGTGGCCTGGATCAGATGGCGGGGGTGGAAAGTGCGGACCTCGCTGGTGCCATCGGCAGCCGTCTTCTTGACAATAACAGTCCAAACCTTCTGCTTCTCGTCCCACTTGGTGTAGACTAGCTCTGTCCTGGTCCAGACATTGAGCTCCAGCAGGGTTGCATAGGCCTCGAAAAATTGGGCAAGCTTGTCCTTGGGGGTAAAAATGGGCCACTGTGCGGGGAAGTTCAGATAAGGCATATGGTCATACCACACGGGGTCGTGGAGCACCAGTTGGTGATATCTCTTGCGCCAGTTGTCGCCGACGCGCTCATTTTGATCGATGACCAGAGCCTCAATGCCGAGCATCTTGAGACGAGCGGCGGCCGTCAATCCGGCCTGACCAGCACCTGTTTGAAACAATGGTTAGTTGAAAGAGGACACGTTTTCCGAGCAGAAGTGATCACGTACCAATAACCATGACTGAGGGTTCACTTCCATCTTTGAAATCAGCGGCTAGGTCTCGCCTCTCAGCCCAGTTCTTTCGGCCGGGCTTTCCTCCATGCTCCGCGCCCTTTGGTCGACGGTAGCCAACTCCCTCCTCATGTCCTCGAAGTTCGTTAAGTCTAGTATATAAAGTAAAGATTTTCCAAACGCCATCTTGCTCCGCAAGTCGTACAAGACCAACTCCTGTTCCAAGGATAGTCTCGACTGTGATGTAGAACTGGATACCCGAGACGTTTCCCGACGCGTCAATGGGGAGGATCTTTGGGGCTCGGACTTTGTTGCTGTCGTCAACCGAGATCTTTTTTAGTCGGAAGCCGTCCTTGGACTTTGCGCTGCTCTCCAGGTACTCGTGGATCTTGGCCGGGGTCTGGACTGTTCGGAACACCCAGGACACGGCCAGGTGGTCACGCCAGTAGCCATTGTCAATAAACAATTGTGATAGAGCAGCGTAATCACCCTTGTTCAATGCAGCGTTGAAAGATTCCACCAAGGCTGCAGCTACCTTTGCTGGATCGACCGGGGCATCGGACTTGGGTGCGGATGGGAACTTGGCAACTGGGATGTTGACGGACCCAGGCACGGTCCGCATATGCGATGGCACGGACTGTGCTTGCTGGATGTCCACAGTAGCCATGATTTAAATGTTTATCTGATTTATTGATTGACGATTGGTTTTGTAGAGGGAGTCTTAAGTTGGAAGGATGATTGGAAGAGATGGTAGTAGGTGATGATAATGTGTGATTGTGTGATGATGAAGGAAGAGTTGAATCGACTGGAAACGCCCTCTGTTAAATAGCCATTCATCAAAGATGCTGGAACACTGACAATGAAGTGAAATCGCCATGTTGAAGGTCACGATGATAGCTCGCCATGACGCAACAAACACCAGTTCCCCCGTCTTCCCCATTCAATATTCCCCATACCCCAGACTCCAACCCCGCATCGGTAGTCTTCCCGTTGGCTCTGCTCGACTGCGGACCCGATTTGGCGTGGCGGGCCCGATTGGGGCTCTCGAATCGGAGCCGACTGGATACGAGCGTGGGATTGGTGGCGGCCCCGACGTTAAATTGGGTCCTCTTGGCCAACCCAAAGCAGCATCCCAGCGAAGTTTGGGGTGTTTTCTTCACTGCCACGTGCCACAGCAGCCATATTCGACGCTCGGGCTGAGCCTGGCGACGCGGTGGCTTGGCTCATGGTGGTCCAGATAACGTGAACCTGCATCGTGTTGAAGAATTCCCATTTTCTGGGGTGGGCCGTCCGTCATCCCTGAGCCACATGCACTCCATGTTTTTTGTTTCTGGGGTAAACCACCAAGTTCATCCCATTGCAACGTCCCTTGTGCTCCGCTCTTTTGGCTGTTCCATCTTTATCCGTGCTGATCGATAGATCTATCTAAACGTGCTCCATCGAGCAGTAAGAGCTATTCTGTTTACAACAAACCCATCATCTGACGTCCATTTCCCTCTATGATGCTTTTCACCTGCAATCGAAGCATACCCCGTACCCCCCATTAATGCATAGCGCACTACCCCAGGTCTCATCAGATCCCCCGCATTGTTGCGCCATGTCTCATTTCCGACTCATCGACGCGGCCGATCAGCCACCAGCACGACCATGTACCCAAACGCTTCGGCCTCCCGGAGCCCGCCTCACCTGCAACCCCCGTACATGCGTACCGCAGTCATTCCCCTTTGCTGGAATTAATTTGCCGAGCCGCAATTTCTACCGAGCGCCAACTTAAATGTTCCGGAACCTTCGGGTTTTGTTGAGTCCCATTCGCTGGCCAATCCAATAGTCTCTCCCCAGATCTACAGAGCCCCCCTCTTCGGTTGAAGGGATGCCTGGGTTGGTGGTGTAGCATTGAGATTTGGTCTCCCAAGATACCACCTCGAAATCTCATATTGCGGGGAGGGGCAGTCTCTGAGTATATGTTTGGTCGCCCGCCTCCCTGGGCTGACTTGGCGTCCATCGTGTCACACACTTCTTTTCATCATCTAAGCAGCCTTACAAGATACTCAAACGCCATGTCCAGTGAAAACAGCAAGGTCAACAACGAGCACAGGGATGAAGTCCTGGATAGGATCCAGACTTCTGCAAGCATTGCAATCCCTCCCGAGCTGTTTGAGCAGCTCTATCTGGCCCCCAAGACGCGTGTCAAGGGTCAGCTTCGACACACGTTTGGCAACCCAACTCCAATTGGTAAATGGTCACGTTATCACCATGTTCCGGCAATGACTAACTGTTCATAAAGCCCTCGGAGGCTTTCTCATGTGCACGACACCAGCATCCATGGCCCTCTTGGGATGGCGAGGTGCAGGTGGGTTTGGCGGCGGTGCAAATGTGTAAGTCTTCGTTGCAAATAACAGCAGCCCTGTTGGCTAACGATCCAACCAAGTGGCGCCTACTTTTTCCTAGGAGGTCTTCTTCTCTTACTTGGTGGAATCGGTGAATGGATTCTCGGTAATTAACAACATTGGATCAGTCGTCTCAAAGAATTGAATAGACTGACATCACTCCAGGCAACACTTTTCCAGCAACCGTTTTCTGTATGTTCGGCGGCTTCTGGTTCACGTTTGGTGCCACCATCGTCCCTGACTTTGGGGCGTATGGCCTGTACTCTAAATCAGGTGCTGCCGCCGACGGATTGAACCAACCGCAGTTCTATGCCACCTTTGCCTACTTCTTGGTCGCAATGGCCATTCTTTGTGCCATATTCACGGTGGCCAGTATCCGCACCAACCTCGTCTTGTTCACCATTCTCCTACTACTGGTCCCCTGCTGTAAGGAATCTCACCGCTCGTTACTAAAACGTGGCTAACCTAGAGTTCACGTAGTCGGCTGTCTCTCTGGGTCATTCTTTGCCGTTGCTAGTGGCGGATCAAACGCCGAAACGCTGCAGCATGCTGGTGCCGCTCTGCTATTCGTCATTTCGCTGTTGGGTTGGTACATCTTCTTTGCCCTCATTTTGCTGGCAGTCGATTTCCCCTTCAGCGTCCCCATTGGCGATCTGTCCACTCTCGTCCCCGGAGCAAGCCGCCGTCAGAAGGCGGAGGTTGACAAGGTCTAAGCATCATGGTGCTCGGTTGCAAGCTCTCAAGGTGGGCTCTGGAGTCAAATGTCTTGGGCTAGGATAATGCGTGGAAAGAGAGACATAGCCAAGCGACAGAACAAGGGTAGTGAATGGCCGGAAGCGTTCCGGTGGCGTTGGGTTTCGTGACGTATACCGAGTAATCTAAGACGTGTAAATGTGCGAATGGCTTCATAACCATGCACGATCGTCGTAATTGTCGCTCGGGCCTTGATGTAAAACTCTATCGAATATAGGTTGAAGGTTATATTAGCCTTTTAAATGTCTTAGTTGTAAATCTCTTCTACCCCGTTGCTCCGTCCCTGGTTTCCATTGATCCGTTTTTTTCAGCTTTTGTTTCTCTTTTCTTTTTCCTGCTGTCTCACCTTAGTCGGGATTTCCGAACCGTTTTTTTCTGGCCGAGACTCGGGACAGTGTGGACGCCTAGTATTACCGTGACAGAATAACATCCTCAACCAAATCGCTCAAGGCAGACAGATATTGAGTAGAGTCCTTCATATAGGCGGGAGATGAATGGACTTTGTTGTCCGGGATAGAATCTTAAATTGACAATTCCCCAATATCCTCGACCCACTGTTGCCCCCAGATCCTGACGTGTCTCCAAAGCAGGCTGTAACTACTCTATTTCCAGGTGAGATCCCAGCACCGCACTCACGGGGCCCAGTGTTCACGAGCACGGTCCCCAGTTACTCCGCACTCCATGTCACCCTGCTTGGGCCTCTCAACATTCCCAACCAATTGGCGCCCGAGCAAACGAGGCGATCACGGTGGAGTCGTTCCTCTAGCGTTGTGCGGGGAAGGTGGGATAGTCGGCACAGCGGAATTCCCCTTTGATAAGTAGGGGCGAGCTAACTCTCTTAACTCGCGTTTCTCCTCCTCGATTCTTTCGCGACACGAAGTCCACTCGCGGCTCCGCGCATCCCACTCCAACCGCACCTGAAGACACGCTCTGCGGAAGCAGCCTTGATTGGGCCACTTTTATGGGAACTCTGCGGACCCATCCAACTCCATCACTTGCGCTGCATGGTTGTCACAGGATGAGACGGCAAAATCATTCCTGCGACCCTTGTCGAAAGTCCAAAAAGGCATGTGATGGGTACCTTCTCAACAGCATTGATCGGCACCCTGCTGCATACCTTTCCAGCTTATCCGGTGGGCGGCAATGTGAGTATCCCATGTCGATTCGCGCATCCGCAGTTGTTGCGGTGAATGCTGACTTGGCGCCTTGGCAAAGACTCGGACTCTGATGTTCTGCCCTGCTCATACTGCGTCAAAACCAAAAAGCACTGCCCCCTGAACCCGTATTGGATCGCAGCCAAGGCTGACCATGGAGACCTTGACTCGACCGCAACTGGGGGTAGCCATGGAACCAGTGCGCAATCAAAAAGGAAACGACTGGAGGAAGAAGCCCGCGCCATGATGAGTCCCTCTTTCATTGTTCCAAAAGGACCCGACCTCAGCTCCAATCTTCTCCAACTCCTCCAAACCCCTTCTCCAGGCAGTGATCCGTTCGGATGGGCAGATCCCCTTCCTAGTCTGGAGTGCCAGCCCGATTTTACAGGTGATCAGCCACTGTATTCATTTTACACGGACACAGAGACGGGGCAAAGCAGTAAATTGAACCCACCGGACAAGCTCGACGATTTATCCCTGCACGCACTGGAAAATGACTCCATCCAACAAGCGAGCACGGACAGCGGCTTCAATTCGAACACGTACTCTGAGACTCGGTCTTCCCGCTTTGACACGCAAACCCCGTTTTGGGAAATTCCCCAAGATTATTTGGGTTTAGAAAACATAACTCCTCTCCAGCAAAACGATGACGACAACGATGACACTGAGAGAAGCAGACGACGAAGACGGAGGCAATCTCCAGAGTGGCGAGGTCAAGCAACTTCTGCATCTCCCTTCGAGGCCGATTCCCTCATTGTGGCGACGTCGAACAACCAAATGATTACGGAAAGCCTTCTTCAAATCTACCGCGATGTCCTCGAAAACAACCTCCAGTGCTGGCTGTCTGAGGACACATGCCCATACAAGATGGACATCAAAAAGACGATGCTTCATGGAATCAACGTCAGAGCGCGAGACATGGCAAGTCTCGAGTTTGCGCCATCGATCCCTCAGACCGGCGCGATCTGGCCAAACCGAATGTACCGACGTGTTATACAACTTGACCGAGTTGCTCAGGCCACCGGAATGGTCCGGTTGACGCGTTCTGAGAACCGCGCAGCTTCGAAAGCTCTTGACCTGGTAATCATGGCATTTGCAACTCAGTGGGCCCAAGGAAGTCGCCGACGAGAACGGTACAGACCAGACTGTCATGTTTCCTTGGACCCGTCCAATGACATGCCAAATGCCTTTTCCGAGGAGTTTGAGCGGAATTTGCAGCAAACAATCTGGGAACAGGCGAAGAAGGCACTCCAGGACGTTGCAGAGCTCGAGTCCTACAAGGTTGTCTACGCTGAACTCATTTTTGGCCTGACCTTGAAACCGTGGGCGGATGACGACTACGAGCCCAAGTCAACCAGGAGCATTCGCAAACTTGGAAAGTCCAAGGCCAAGAGTATGAAGGATCTAGTTTTGCCTGAGATTATGGAAATAATATCCAAGGAAGGTCCACCAGTCTATATGCACAGGGCAATAAACAAGATCCACGCACTCAAGTATCGGCTTGATGCAAAGGAAGCTGGGTTTCTGAGGACTGGGCGCGAAGATGACAGCGATGAGCCAAAGATAACGAAAGAGGATAGACGCACCATTGGTCTTCTGTATTGGCTTGCAGTCATGTTTGACACCGTGGCATCTTCGATGAGTGAAAGACCAGTCGTACTTGCGGACGAAGAGTGCCAATATGATGACGATCATGAGGATGTTCCGGAAACCCGCACAACCAATTCAAAGGTCGACTCTCGGAAATGGAAGCTTGACCAGTTTGCCCAAGACGACCCAGAAAAGCCAACCACAACTATGCGTTGGCCTTGTGCTTACGATGTGGCCACAAAGGGCGTCACAAAATCAGCACCCGTCAAAATTCTGATTTTCCGACACCTTGCCTACCTTCAGAACGCGCTGAGGAAGAGACAGTATGGACAGCCAGTTGAGGACATTATCCAGAGTGTGACAAGGCTATATCGATACTGGAACATGACGCATGGCGCCTTCTTCCGCGATCTAGCCAGAAACTACACTACGGTTCCAACAACAATCAAGGTCTGGTTCATCTGCATCGCAATCCCCTGGCATCTCGGCGCTTTGATGGTTGCGGACCTGATCGATTTTGTGGATAAGAATGCACTGGGACTAGAAGAGGCTACTCTGAAGCGCATCGACTCCAACATGACGACACGAATCAGAAAAGCCAGCGCAA
The DNA here is from genome assembly GCA_003031705.1 of Calonectria naviculata. Lineage (NCBI taxonomy): Eukaryota > Fungi > Ascomycota > Sordariomycetes > Hypocreales > Nectriaceae > Calonectria > Calonectria naviculata. Next base: position 99,609 of record NAGG01000417.1, read on the forward strand.
CTGACTTGTCTGACCTTGCAGGGTTAACGACCCCAGACATTAATGATTTATCGGAAAGCTTACAAGATCAGCTGCCCGATTATCATTTCTCTCTCAATGAGGGACCACTTTTGACGGAGCCTTGGTCCATAATCCTCATCAGGGCCTTTGCTCAAGCATCCGTCTTCTACTTGGAAATGGCAGATGAGCTGCGACAGCATGAATGGGATACCTTGGGACACGAAAGCGAGGAACTCCAAGATAGTCTGAGGCGAGCTGAGAATTGCATTCGAGCTCTCTGGTGTTTGGGTAAAAAGTCGGAAATGGCTAGAAATGTGACAAAGGTTTTGTCGGAAGCGCTTCAGATGCAGCGCGAGTAGAAGTTTTTGCACGCTCCGGTCGCAAGTCCTAGTGTGAAGGTGTTTTAGTATATTATTGTATATCATTAGCGATGGGCGTTGGGATATGGCGGATTCGATATCATTAGACAGTTCTTTCGTTCTCCAATATGCGCAAGTACCTCGAGTAATTGGTTCTAGGCGAGTGGCTCGTCTCATGTTGAATTAACATCAAGTGGTCACTGTAACCCGCTTTTATGAATCATGATGGTTGAAATTGTTTACTATAAAAAACTTAACGTGTGTGGTAATTATTGCTCGCTTGCCAAGCATGGTCGTCTGCTATTCTGAAGAGAAGTGTCAACGCCTTCTAGGAATTGAAGATGAGCCTCCGAGACAATGAACATATGTTCATCTCTTAAAATTGCCCAGGACCTTTTCCGAAGTGCTCGCCTTTGGCAACCTTGAGCCAAGGGACATTGTTATTATCATCGGTATTGGATCCAACATTATTTCCCCACCAACTCAATGTGTACTTATTATTCGTCAGTGCAAAGAAGATGATGATTGTTGCGAGAGCAGTTCCTGTATCCATGGCTGCCTGGAGCAGATCTGCGATTGTCATTAGAGATGGAGTCATCGGTTGTGTTCAGAGTACCCACAGTTGTAGCGTTTCCACCAGTCGATGGCCCTTTTGCGGATCCAGTAGTTAAAAATGAAGCCAACAATGAACCAAAGCGAGTATTGAGCTATAATTTGTCAGCCTTCTTTCACTTAGTCAGTGTAATAATTGCACTTACTGGTATTGGCAGGTGGGATTTGACCAGCAGCATTGAAGAAGATCGGCACATTGATGTATCGCACCCAACTGTTCGGGAAGCGTCGGTACAGCATATATACCAGCACAGTCACGACAGGCTTTTTCAATATCAGTAACCAACGCAAATTTGAGAGGGTATGAGGGAAAAACGTACTCCGATGATGAAAAAGTACACAAGTCCGTTGTAAACCTCTCCAGATTGGAACATCCGCTGAGGGCCAATGGTTCCCCAAATAATAGAGGCGTTGTAAACAACCTTGGTTCCAGCACAGGTGAAACGTTGCTTGTTCTTGGGATTACACAAGTCGGTAATATGGCCCATCATCCAACGAAGCACTAAAATTGTTATTTACGGACTCATTTTTTCTAACACTGGGAAATCATTCACTTACCACCAGTTTGAACTGTTGTTGCCAAGACTGTCGCGTAAATCTGGCCAAAGAACAAGGGACGAGGGGGGATTTTCTGTGTACTCGTGTCAACATCCACGTTAGAAACTTCAACCCAAGCCAACTCACCATGTATTGACCGAGTTTCAGATCTTGAGCAAAGTCCATGCCGTGCTTTACCGAGTTGTAGCCAAAGAACTTGACATACATGTTGGCAATTGGCTTTCCAGGCCAGGCGTAACCAGCAACCAGCTCCGTGATGATGTTGAGGAAGATTCTCTGGTTCGTTGTTCCCTCCAAAATTCCCTCTGGTACAATGAGAACCACTCCAAAGCCGAAGCATACCAAGAGGAACGCCCAAACCGGAAGGCCTGATTCCCAGTAGCCCACGGTGAACATGCCCAATCCAAGGATGACCAAAGTCAAGGCCATGTACCACCAATCAGGCACTTCGGGGTAGACGTTCATCAGACGTTTGTGAATGTCCTCGCCACCATGGCGCGAGTTTTTGAATTTGGCCCAGATTTCAGCACCGTTGTAGAGGTATGTGTGGACGATGATGGCCGTTACAGCTGCAAAAGAGAGGCCGTAGGTGAGCGAGTACGACATGGAGATGTACATGGGCGAGTACTCTTGGTATTTGCTCAACACAAAGTTCAGGTTCTCATCCACCACTTTCGAAATGTTGTATGAGCTACCGGTGTTATCGAATGTACTTGAGGAAAGAAGTGGAAGGCTAAAGGGTCAGCGTGAAACCGTGGCAAAGGCTTGTCATTAGAATACTTACTAGGCACTCTGCCACACATTTGAGTAGTACAAAATAGGAGCAAGGAAGAGATAAAAGAACACAACAACGGCGAACGCATTGCAGGTCACATAGAAAGGAGTGATGAGTGGGTTGCCGGCATAGTTGATCTGGGTCCAATCGAGACTGATGGGCAACAAGCCCAGGCCAGAGTTCATCTAAACAATAGCAGGTCAATATCTTTTTCATAGAGGATGGTTTTTTACATCTACATACCCCAAAAATGGTATTGACCTTTTGGTTATGAGGTGCAATCCAGGTGATGAATGCAAATGTGCTCAGGCTGGTCCAGAGGTAGTCTGGGAACCAGAAAATGACAAAGGCGATAATGGTAAAGTAAGTGAAGAACCGGTATCGGGAGAGACTCCATCCATTTACAATACTTCGTTCCTGAGGCTCGTGCAAAGCGCGGAAGAGTACTGTCGAGGATAGGGTTGAGGGCCAGATCAATGCAGCGGGATAGACGAGCCACCTTCGTGCCATTCCAGCGAGCCCGAAACTATCAATCATGTCAGTCGGGCCCGTCTTTACAAAACTCCAAGTGGTAGATTACCCAAGCATTTGCGTGGTCAGCAGGAAAAGGAATGAGAATCCCGCTCCATAGTCCCGGTTCCAATAGACAGGGCTAATAATTGCCATCAAGGCCCCTGCAGCATAAGCTGCGCTTGCACTCAAACTCACGCACTGGTCAATAATTAGCAATATTTCGAATCAAAGTGAAGGATTCCACATACAATGACGATGAATGCATGCTCTTTGATGCTAAACTTTCCTGGGTTTACGTCAAACGTGAGGGGACCCAACGGAACCCTCCATCGGGGTAATTTCTCCCATGCTCGGCCGATAGGGAAAACAAGTAACTGGGCTACAACGTATCCAATACTCAGCGAAGGCTAAATAGTACCACGTTAGAATCAACGCATTTGAAACTCCAGGAGGGTGAGACGAAATTACATATCGCAAACTGAAAAACTGATTTGCACCAGCAAAGACCATAACGAAAATTGTCATGAGAATCCAAGCTCGTACAGCTAAGAAGCAAATTAGCCTAGTCAACTTATCCTATAGAAGATAGTTGACTCGTACTGTTGCAAATCATGGTTGGGTCGTCCGTGTTAGGGACACAAGCGGCAACCTCCGGGACTATTCAACGCGGGCGGTTAGTTGACCATTAGATCTTAAACTTAGTAAAAGGATGCTTACATGGAGACTGGTCTCCCTCTACATTCCACTTGAAGGCCTCGGCTGGTGTCAGCTCGACCTTCTCGGCCTTCTTCATGAGCTTTTCCTGTTCATTAATGCTAGCATCTGCTCCATCCAGTGAAGCCTCGGCTTCAATGTCGTCAGCAGTTGTGGAGACATCATTTTTCTTCTCGAAAGCATCACCAGGACGCTGAGACGAGGCATCACTTTCGTGAGCCGAAGAAATTTCGACTGCCATCTTCTGCGCCGATAAGACGAAAGAACCAGGTGCCAATCACAAAGGGCGATAAACGGCCGGAACAGACATGAAATACAAAATCCAGCAAACGGCGACCGCGCGTTCTGAGCGGTAAAGCCGAGCATCCTTGATTTCCTCCATCCTATCAAATCCTAGTGTGGGCGATAATGGCCCGAAAACCACCAGCGCTGCTTGAAGCGCTCATGGCGTGCGACGGAGCCTATCTTGCGAAAGACCCACGGAAGATTGCGACTGAGACAGAATCGGGACAAAAGCCAGCTAGAATCGCCCTTCTAGACAGACGTGTTCGCGGCAGGACCCTGTCGGAGCTCCGCGCGCAGATCCACAACGGCACAAAATTGCCGAGTTGTGCAATGACCATGGAAGTCGTACGCTCCGCGCCCGCGACGGGCGGGTCTATTAGCTTCAAAACTGGCGAGTTAGAGTTTAGCTTTATGGTAAAAGCTGGATTCTACTGGTCGTATTCTGGTGAGGATGTTGGTTGATAGGCCTGGGGTAGACAGCGTTATGCACAGCGATCGTTTTGGATCCGGGGGTTCCTCGAGGTGATGCGGTCATTTCCGCCCTTCTGCGGTGGTGAAACCTAGTTAATATTTGCCCTACCTATATCTATTTAGGAAGGAGCCATTTCTTGACGGTCTTTGAGCCTCCACTCCCGATCCCATCATCCACATGTTGGATGTAAAATATAATCTCGCTTCCCCGGGCTCTGAGCCCAAACATGACCCAAGCTTAGGGTAAATTTTGTGTGACGGTTGAAATCCTTTCTTGATGACCTTATATTGTCAACAAATGTCGTCACTGTTTATGCCGAATATCCATTCAAACTTTTCTTTTCTTGCCACAGACTTAGGTAAGAGGCTGTGGCAAAGTCATTCAACTCTCGCATCTCGGCCCAGCGCAACTTGGATCAGAGAGTCGATATATACAGTTCAGATCTCCGATACGGAAATGCGACCGAGGTTCGCACCTATCTTGGACTGTTGATAAGGCGATGCGACGAGACGCGTGGATATGTGGGCAATATCGAAGAGATAAGGTAGAAGCGGGCCAAAATGCAACCTCCAGCCCCAAAACAGATAGAGGATATCATCAACCATTAAATGCGAAAAAAGCGAGTCATTTTTGCCTCAAGTACAAAGCACGAAGCCAAACATGCTTCCGTCAAGAATGTGCGAATGCTCAAGTATGGGGCAATTGCATTTGCTGTGCGGGAAAAGCTTACCTGAGGTATTGTGATGAATTTCCAAACGGCATCGACAGTCTTCATCGTTTCAGCGAATACGCCCACCGATATCCAGGGCATGGGCACCAGTCTTCTTTTTGGATGGGATCAGCACAAACAACGTGACCAGTGTAAATGGCCCAGCCTCGATCATCACCCAGCTGATATTCAATTCCTCAAACCATAACAAGTCCACACGGCAAGCCGTATCGGCAGGTTATTGGATCACGCTCTTCAGGAACATAGTTTCGGCAAAAGCTTCAAGATCTGGAGCGTTGCCGTAAGCGGCGCAGAAACACATTTTTCCCGCCCCGTTTTGCCATGTCTGGCCAAGCACCGATCCACCATTTCCAAGGCCAATTATGTCACTGTGAATGATCCAGCTCAGATTTCTCGAAGAACCTTACTCCTCGTTGGAGAAATGAATGGAATGCACTCATTTCCCCGCCAACGTGAAACACGCGTCGCGTCCACTGCTGGGTAGCTTAGCAGTGAGCTTCCATGAGCTCAGCATGGAGGAGAATACTGCCTGATTGACTAAATAAAAAATTTCCCCAGATTGATTTGAACATGTGAAGAAAGGAGCTTTTAAAAAGTATGCAAGGGGCCGATTTGTAGTCTTGTCTCGTAGAGTGTGTTGATGCAGTCTCATGATGCAAGATCCACGCGTTTTCGGACGGAAAGTTTCAGTGGCTCAGGTTCATCACACGGCACCGGCCGCGACCGAGTCTGGAATATCCCGTGTCCATGATTCTCAGCAACTCTAAGGCCAGTCAGCTTGTCACACAGGCCAATTCATGACCTGTGGCGCAAACTATGGCAAAGTCGCGCAGTGGCGACAACTCAGAAAACCTGAGGTTGGATTTCACCTTGGATGCTTTTATGGGAAGCTCCTCCTGCAACTGTGATTTTCATAAAATTTGCGTGTTTTACACACCTTCATACGTGATCAATCTTACTGTCTGTCCACAGCCCGCGACGATATACGAGATCGCGCACCGGCATCAGCTTTCACCAGCCACGCTGCAAATCAAGCATCATCTTGTCCGACTTCCGCCTGATAGTGACAAGGAGGATTCGACCAAGATGGAGGACATCTCCGGGCCCGGTCCCGTGGCCGTTCTGGTTCGGAACAATGCCAGCATCACATCTTTTATCACTTGCTGACCAGACAATGTGTGATTCCAGGTTTCAGGATGGACTTTGGATTCCATTGCCACAGTCATCATCATATCAAGAATGTTTCTTCGTCTCAAGATACAAAGCAATTGGCCGATGACGAGTGACTGGCTTCTGTGTGCCGCGTGGATAGCCAGTATTATAGCGACTTCGTTTTCTGTCGTATTCGCGAAGCTCGGGGCGTTGGAACCAAAAGTGATGACGACTTTGGAAGGCTACCAGGGTAATAAGAGAAACATGACTCTTATATTCAAGGTACATGAAATACCATCGATCTCAAGCTCAAGACTGTATCAAGATGAATTGACACTGACGGATCATTTGCTAGCTGTTCTGGATTAGCAACATTCCCTACTTGACGGCCTTGTATCTCTGCAAGGCAGTATTACTTGCCACATATTTGCAAATATTTCCTCTATTCATGGTTAAGAGAAGAGCTTTTATTTGGGCCACGATCGTTTATGTTGCACTTGCTTACATCATTAGTCTCCTGGTGCAGATATTGATTTGCCAACCAATCGAAGAAAATTGGTAAGATACAGCTTTCATGCTAAAGTCTGCATCTACTGAGACCTTCGCTGAGACTCCGAGGCAGGGAATTGAATAAAAAAACGACGTGCGCGAATGATCGATCAGGTTTGCGAGCTTTTCGAATCAATTGGGTCCTGCACTTCCTAGGCAATCTATTGGGTGACTTTGTCAGAAATCCCTTTTCACTATATGATACTAACGTTCAAAGTGTTCGCCATACCCTGGTTCATAATCCCAGACGTCAAGCTCGGTACGACAATGAAGATAGGTGTCTGCTGGACGTTTCTCCTTGGAACTTTCAGCATATGCCTCTGCGTAATCACCTACGTGTCGTTTGAAGAATCAGCTGCGGAGATCAAAACTCCACTAAGCTACACCGGTAAGTGACCTGCTTATTTAAAATACCAGCTATCACATTGATGCTCATGCGCTGTCGTTTCAAGTTCTCTGGGCTACCCTCGAATGCGGTGTAAGCCTTATCACAGCCAGCTTGCCGTCACTTCGGCCGTACTTCAGTCGTCAACCAGACTCTCCCCGGCTTCCCAAGCAGGACATCTATACACATCGATCATGGAGCACTGCAAGGTTATGGAGTAAGCCTTACAAGGAATCCAAGGATGATCTGCCGAGAGCGCCTGAGTGTACTCGAGTCGCATCTCATATCACATCAGGCTCAGATAGCGTCCAGAATGAAATTTGGGATGGAACACAAAAACGGAAAGTTCACAACATATCGAGGTTTTCTTATACATAATTACAGTTGATATAGTCGGATAGACCCCAGATACCATAGCTAGCACTCAGCTTTCCCTTTGTTTTAACTATCTGCAAAATCATGCATCGACCAGGAAATCGAGGCTTGATCAAAATCATTACCCTTCCACCAGTTTGAATTGCCGCATTCTGCGAAATCCAAGGTGCAGGTAAATCAGAACGGTAATGTATTCTGGTAGAAGGCACATCAGAGCAAAGGCAACAGCCGAGCCCTGGAGGGGGCTCCATACTTTTGTAGCGCCACCCTGTGCGAACGCTTGCAAAAGACCATAAATCGTGCGCAAGGAAAGTGTTGGAATTGCTGCCAGAGTCTCGTAAATGTACTTTGGATAACTTAGTGTTAGACCCACAATGCATAATGAAGTGGGTTTATGCAGATTTATGCAATATGAACACTTACAATCTCAGTTTCGGCGGTCAGATGGTGTTTTTGTGCACGTAATTGAAGTAATTGTACCACAATTAGTGAAAGCACAATTATGAAAATCACATATGCAGCCTGAGATAGCCCCTTTGCTACTCCTGCTTGTTCGGGAGAGCCACTCAGGCCTCCGCTGACAGCTATGAGGATAGCAGCGGCCCAAAAGCAGAGCTTGATAATCTTAAACACAGAGCTCGGGTTTATCTTATCATCTTGGGTTGATTTTAATCTGAAATCCGGCGTAAGATAATAAATATTTTGATGTTTCATGACCTGCCAAACTCACATGAGGCGGATGATGCCAACGGTTGCCAGTAGCAAAGGGATAACACCAATGTTAAGGACAACTACGGCCGCAATATTTAGACCGAGGCTGCTGGGGTTAGATTCAAGTAGAATCGTGAGAATACCGCCCACAAGTCGGACTATGTACATCATCTAGATTAGCAGATGTTGCCACGGGTGCGGGCTGGTCTAGGGTAACTGACACAGAGTGAAGGTAATGAGTGGATACCACGCAAGACGAGTTCCGTCATTCCAGTTTCGAGATAGAACAAAGATAGATATTGGAAGTATTGGCACGTAAAAGACAATTTGTGCAATAGCGACAGAAGTGTGTGGATTCATCTTGACTGATTGGGCGCTGAAGAAAATAGGAGAGTGAGTGAAAGTGGAGAATGAATCGAAGGACAGACGTGACTGCTAATTGGGAATCTACAGGATCGAAGAGATGCAGCGAGAGCAGCCCGGCTAAATACTGTTTACAATAAAAAGAAAATTCTACATTTACTCGACTGAAATGCACAGCCATCTCAGTTGGACCCTGAGTCTCGTGGATTCTCACCAAGATGGGATTCGACTTGAAGGCTGAGGCGGCCCATGTTTAGTCGGATTCGCGCAATGGCGCCCAATGCGGCCTAGACTGATTTGTGGCTCTCAACCACCTGATTTGATTTGTCCATGAGTCGGCAGATTTGTAGGCGATGGAGATCAACCCCACTTAGCTGTCTGGTTCGCCGATTTCATTATCTCCGAGCCCTACAATGCTGGGTGGAGGCATCCGCTGAGGGACAAGGGAATTTTCCTTTTGGACCGTGTTCCTGAGTCACACTGGCGCATCATACGGAAAAGCCACTGCAATGGTGGGGGTTCCAGGGCGTTCAAATGCCTGTCACACCTGCAAGCAGAGGCGAATCAAGGTCAGTATGCAACTCTTCATTAGCGACTAAGCGCTAACCTGTCCAAAAGTGTGGCGGCGAGAGGCCAACATGTACCAACTGCGCCAAGTCAAAACGCACATGTGGAGGTTACCAGAAGAAACAAGCCTTCATTATATCTCAATATGTCACTAGTCCGGATTCTGGCTCGGCAAATGACATGGTGAATGTCAATACGCAAGACGGTACCGCCCCTGTACTGCTGCACCGCTGGAGAAGGAACGAGGCGGCGCCGCAGTCACCCTTGCCGACAAGACAAAGCTCTCCAGTTGCACCCATCATGACCACTGCCGTGTCATCTCGTCATGTTTTTAGAGACCAACTCCTTAGTCTATTCCTTGGCCTGCAATGCCCGTCTGCGAGCACGGGTGTCACTCGCTTCAACGGGCACTATAACTGGCTCATGCAACTTCCCAGCCTCCAGCTTTCGTCTGCTCTCGAACATGCTCTCATGGCAAATTGCTGGGCAAAGCTTGGTCGTCAAGGTGGACACGAGACCATGGTGCGGAAAAGCCTTTTACAATACACAGCAGGTCTGCACGAGCTCCAAACGGCCATCTCCAAAGCCGAACTGTGCCTTAGTGAACAGAACATTGCTAGCTGTGTGGCCCTCATAATGTATGAGTTTTTCGAATGTCCTGGTTCGGCGACTAGCGGCTATATGAACCATTACAACGGAGCAATGATGCTACTTTACCGACGAGGCCCCGATGCTCATACAACGGGGCTGGCCCATGGAATAATGCAAGTTTTGCGAATGCACACTGTGAGTTTTGATGTGTCCCGATGATGCCACCATATCCACAAACAGAAATCATGCAGACCGCTGACTCGTTATGTATAGGTATATCAGAGTCTTGGGCAGCGACGTAAGTCATTTCTTGCCCAGCCTGAATGGATCCAGAAGCCTTGGGCTGTCGCGCAAAAAGGATCCCATGACCTACTTCTAGATGTACTACTGCAGGTACCGGGTATATTTGAGAAGATGGATGCAAGCACAACAGCCCCGGACCCAGAAACAGCCTTATCTTGCCAATTAGACGCCCTGAGGGAATGTTTCCGTCTGGACGAGGAGCTCAATAATTGGTTTTCCGGGTACCAAGCTGCAGCTTCTGGGCCGCTTTACTGGCCAAATCTGAGCAGCACAGACAGTATCAGCGATGATACTGACCTCGGAAAGTTATTTCCCGTCTCGTTCGAATTCCCTTCATTTGGCGTGGGCGAGACTCTGGTCTTGTTTTGGGCAGCCCAAGTCTTGGTTCACTCACATATTTCGATGCTGTCAAGAAAGGTCTCCTCGGTTGAGACTGATGCAAATGAACTCGGTGACGGCAATTCTGCGACTTCGGTTAAATTAGAAGGCGAGATGGTAGCTTCTTATCTACCAGAGCTGAGCCAACAACAACAAAGCCTGTGCTACCAGGAGGAATGGACACGAGCACCAGTGCGTTATATTTGCCAATCTGCCGAATATTTTCTTGAACCAAAACTCGCCTACCTTGGAGCAGGAGTTGTGTTGCCGCCTTTGATGGTTGTTCAATCATGCTTGTCCATGACGCCAGGCGATTGGACCAGAGAGATGCTGTGGATTCGCGAAAAAGTGAGCTTCATCAGGGATATCGGCGTAAATCTAGCTAGACAGCTTTAATGAGTAAATATGAAATCATAGATGAACTTGTTCACAAGGTCATCAGTTGGCTCATGCCTGGTGGATGGTTGGCAACTCAATTGCACCCGATGTTTGGAACGAATGTAAATGGCACAAGAAGCGACGTGCACGCGTAGGCTAGATATAATTGAGTAGGTAAGCATTCCATATACCCTTTTGGAAACCCAGCCTGCATTCGTGTGTCAAGCCTTCGCCCACGTTCCGAGATCCACATCAGGCATTCGCTAATTTCACACGCGTCCCCCAAGTGTCTCAGAAACGGCGACTGGCCGGGAAATGACAGCTGGATGGCTTCGGGCTTGAGGTACGGACTCTGCAAAGCTGTGGAGAAGAGAATTCAATTTGTAAAACGACTTTTGACCGAAAGATGCGTACGACGACCGCTTGTGCCACAGCCACCTGATGAAGAATTGTTTTCTCTCCCGGGCTTCCGAACTGGGTTTAGCCTCGTCAGTGAGATCCATGCTTGTCGCGAACCTCTTGAGGCTCCACATGGCCCAAAGCTCGTTACTTCGCATGCGTGATCGAGTTTACCAGAATGCTTTCTTCTTGACGGAAAAGCTTCCTATGTAGTTCAAATAAGTGGAAAGTTTGGTGCGTTCATGTCATCGGCATGGTCTTCTAAATGAGCCGACTCATCCGAATCTGCCATCACATCTGCCTCGAACTCCATGATTCTTGGGTTGCGATGAAAGCCCCACCAGCATTCAATGGTCTGTGCAAAAGTGATCCATCGGGTGGGTCATCGGCTTGAATCAAGCGACCGACACGGTTCACAGGGACTCGAAATAGAGTAACCAAAGTGGGCGAGTGAGAAGAGAAAATCAAGTAATTGGCGGGTTGTGACAAACGTCTTGGATCGAATAAAGGTGACCCCCGTCAACGTGCCACATGGTCTTTGCTATTACTTAAAGTTGGCTGCCCGTCCTTCTAGTCCAACCCTCCCGACAGATTCCCACCTCCTAGTCACCACCATAGCATTCTTCTTGGGCATTCAAGTCCAGTCTGTTCAAAATGCCGTCTAGCCTCATACAAAGCTATATTTGCCCTGGTCCACCAAACCAGCTTTCAACATGTCTCAAAACTCAGATGTCCAATCTGGCCAAACTGTGGCGCGGCAACGAGCTTTGCATTGAGTTATCCAACCACTACAACTCAAAGGTTCACGAGTCCGGGTCATCTGTCACCGGCAATTTGGTCATTTCCCCATCTAGAGATATCAAGTCGGCTCATGTCAAGATCTCTTTATTGGGAGAATCGGCGGTGTGCCGAGAGAGTGTAGTGAACAAGTCCACTTCACGCTACCGATTTCTCAAAGTCGATCTCCCCATGCCGAAATCCGCCTGTCCATCTTCGGGAACCTTTCTGGCAGGCAATACCTACAGAATCCCGTTCAACTTTGTTATTCCCTATGAGCTACCTTCCAGCGGCTGCACTCATCGTGTGGATTCAGCAACCGTGAAGGATCACCACCTGCGTCTTCCTCCAAGCATCGGAGGCTGGGAAAAGGATGACATGGCGCCGGAGTTCATCCAGATTCAGTATTCGATATCAGCATCACTTCATCATAGACAATCGCCTAAGCAGCCTTTGTCACAATATCAAGAGACCAGAAAGGCGATCAGAGTGGTCGCTCCATCTATAGAACAACCACCCCTGACTATATCGCCCTCCAACAAATTTTACAATCTTACTGGAACCAAGGAAGTCTACAAAGGGCTCTTGTCTGAATGCATGGGCCGTGTTAGCGTTGTTGCGACACAAGCCCAGGCCATACATCTCTACCCAGATATGCGTGGCATGGACAGATCCTCTTTACCGATAGCCTTGACCTTTGCACCGACAGCCCTCGACATCATTCCACCACAGATAAACTCGATTACGGCGAAGATCCGGTCACACACATGGTACAAACCGAGCCACATCTCGCATTTCCCCGATCAAGAGAATAAAGGGGAACCATACATAATTACCGTACCTCTCGAGGTTGACTCGCTGGACAAGTTGGTATGGACACAGCATTTAGACCTGGCGTCTGAAAGTACACCAGGAGATGGTGCTCCGCCAATGTTCCACACAACGACTTCACAAATCTCATTCCGTCTGCCGATATCCAACAAGACTTTTCTTCCTACATTTCATTCCTGTCTCGTTTCAAGGACATATTCCATTCATCTATCATTAAACATTAACAATGCGGTCGTCGAATTATCTATACCCATCCAAGTTGCCGTTGACACAACTCGAAGCCCGGAGTTTCGAGATGATTCTGTACCCGATGTAGAAGTGGTACCAGCTTATTCATAGAAGAAATAAAACATAGACCCTTCGCGGTCAGCAATGATTGTCAATTTATTCCAGAAGATATATACTCCATAATTCCCCAGCTTGTTCCAATACAACAGGCCATATGACGTAAAGTGACATCCAAGTCCTCAATTGCACTTGACCCTGAAAATGAGCCAATCCTTCAAAATGTCTCCACCCATTTCTCGTGATCCCTGACAAATTTTTTAGCGTTACGAACCACGATGGATCCCCTGAGATTCGCCAAGCCTGTCCTTTTGGAGGAATCATCAGCCGACATTTCGCCGGTCCCACCGTCAGTTTGGTGGTGGTGGTGGCATGAATTTTTACCGTGACAAATGAAGCCTCCCCAAATCGTCGATGTTGCAGATAATCACGACCAGACGGGGTGAGGAGCCAAGCAGCCCTGTTATCAGCGCCCTGCGCTACAATACGTGGCTGGCGGGCCAGAGGCTCTACGGCCCGAGGCTGCGACCGAAAGCATGAAGAACGTTCGTTTGAAATCATTGCGGTCAGACCGAGAAGTGGCATCCAGGGGTAGGTTTCCCAGGAATTCGTCGCATTTTGGCAGATGTTAATTTGATGGCTGCTAGACTGTCGCGTCTGTACGAAGCGACGCATAAAATGCGATCGCACTATACCGGAATGCCAGAAATGCATTTCTCGGGGGCTGAGCTGCACTGGTCTTGAGGCTGTTCCACTCAGATGGGATCAAGGTGTCGCTAGTAGAGGCAAATTAACCGGGAAGACACTCCCAGTTTTACCACAGAATGAGACCAAATCTCAAGATGATGTAGTCGAACGATCGATCGTCAAGACGATCGGCAATCCAAGATGCGGCATTGATCTTGACCCCCACGCTGCTATACACTATGAGGCTCCCTCACATAACCCCGGCCTTATCAGAGAACTTGGCCCATTTAACCGATTCTTATCGACCTATTCCATCGAGAAGCTACTCAGCCACTTTTACTTTGAGGTTACGCCTTTGCTCACATGGCTTGACGGTCCGCAAAACCAATGGCGACAGGTTGTTATTCCGCTTGCAAACCAATTCCCAACTCTCCGACTCGGAATTTTGGGCTTAGCTGTTGCCCATCTGTCGGCCATTTCAGCAAACAACAACGATAAGATAGATCTTCTTGAGGCCAATCACAGCTTCCGCGAAGCGAGTCTTCGGTTGCTGAATCAAGATATACGTTTGGAATTGGAATCTGGTTCCGTCACCGTCCATGAAAACCCAAGTGGCTCATCACTGGCCCAGATCCTTGCCACGATGCTTGTTCTGTGCTTCTCGGAAATGCTCACACCTGACTCGACGGGCTGGAATCTTCATCTACGCGCATGCCGAACCGTCATAGATCGACAGAGTTTGCGAGCCTCCTCAAACCAGCAACAAGATCCTGTCGCGAGATTTCTCGTGAAGGAAGCTGTCGACTTGGAGGCTTTTGTGAACGTCTCCAACTTCATCAAGCCACCGAATCCCGAAGTGCCACAGCCCTCGCCGTTGGCTCTGGACGGTAATTACTGGCTGTTCACACGTTTGCTCCACGAGATTACTACGATCGAAAGAGAACGCCATGATCTTCTTCGGGGAGGATACGAGCCACCACCAGTGGACATGGCTGTTTGGCGAGAAAAGTTTGAACACGCATATACTCGAGCACGCGAAGCGTACATTCAAACTTTCTTCGAGGCTACAATACGGGCGCATTACCATGCTGGCCTCATATATTGTTATCAAGCACTTGCTCCGGTTAGCGAGTCTCAGCAAACGATACCTGTATACGTCAACCTACTCTTTCACGATCTTAAGGCTATTACGGATACTCAGAAGTCATTATTTTCGCACGACAGCTTTTTCCCATTGTTTATCACTGGCACAGAGTGCCGAGGGGACAAAAATCGTCAAATCCTTGTCCAAGCCTTATTCGAAAGGACAATATTCACCACCGGGGTTTGGTGCAACAATGCTGCACTAAAGTTTCTGCGTGATTTCTGGAACTCCCCGAGTAACGATATGTCGGAGAATTGGATTCAGTATGCTCGTGAACGAGAGATTGACCCATTTTTAATATTTTAATATTGATCAACTTCTGCCCCTGGTGTGGCCTTCTTAGACGGGCCATATTGAAGCGAATTCGGTGTCGTCAGCGATGATTTCTTAGAAACTTTTACCTAGAAGGTACATAAAATAGATTGGTTCTGAGTGATATTTACTATACGTGTTTTCGATGTGGCTTGCAGAAAGGTTTAGATGGTGAGTTGGCAGGGAATCAACAGAAAGGCGCGCCTAACGTGGGGGCTGAGAGAGCTTGACCCGCACGTTTGATCGGAACTAGCCCCGATGGAGGATCTCGGGAGAGAAACAAGCAGCTGCCATTGCCCCGTCCACTCGCTGATTCAACTCTGTTGCGGAAACAAGAGTCTTGATCGCCTTAACAGCTTTGTTTAGTGAATGATTGACCACCTTTCACACATCTAGAAATATCTATTTATACCCCACGGTTTCAGGCAGTACAGGGACCGCATTTTCGGGTTCGTGGCCACAGCTTCTGATCTGACATCGTAATCAGCCCCCGCTTTTGGCACCTCTCTCTTTCATCACTCAACCGCGTCGCCAATACCATGTCTGAACAAACCCAAACCCTTGAAAATGGAATCATACAGTTATCCCCCCGCACTGGGACCTCATTTATTCTAAACAAGGGCCAAAGACTACGGGTGATTGACCCAGAGGGCTGTCAAGTCTCTGATCTGGTCGCTTTCAACCTCGCCGATACGAAGGAGGCCATTTCCAACGGTCGCACGTTTGATTACACAGACAAAATCTACATGACGACTGGCGACAAGCTCTATAGCAATCGCAGCAATGTCATGCTCCGTATTGTCGAAGATACGGCGGGCAGAAATGATTTCCTGTTGACGCCGTGCTCTAAAGACACGTTTCGGATCATCTATGGCGACACCGACCCGGCTCCGGGATGCTTTGGGAACTTGGCTTTTGTGTTGAGAAAGCACGGCATCGAAGAAGACCAGATCCCGTGTGCATTCAATTGTTTCATGAATGTTCCGGTTGATGGCGAGACGGGAAAATTCAAGGTTCTGCCCCCACTTAGCAAGCCTGGCGATCACATCGATTTTGTTGCCGAGATGGATTTGATCGTGGCGATTACGGCTTGTTCAGCATCCTTGTCAAATGGGGGCAGCTATAAGCCGATTCAATATCAGATTCTCTAAGATAGCTACAATATTTAAGCCAACCACCAGAGGCCTCGATCAGCCAAGCCCAATTTTACGCATTGTAACCCAACAGACCATCGGACTCTGCACCAATCAAAAAGTGCTTCTGAGCTATTCCTTCTATCATGGAAAATGTGTGTGACTACTCAACTATCGGGCGAATCGTGACGTAATGAGGGTCGACATGTAGGTAGTTGCCTATCGTCGCACTACATACCTCACTTGGCACCAGATGCTATACGAGGGAAAACAGGTTGTGGTTTCTAACACAAGTTTCCATTGGATGGGCCAAGTCTTGGCACGCACAATCAGCCTTGTCGGTGATGCAGTCAGCATCATGGTGCACCGTTTTGTAAGGCCATCTCCGGTATCCGAAATTTGCGGAGGATGCCCTGTGCCTGGGTGGGGACAGGGGAGGTTTCAGGGGAGAATTGAACAGTCCGCGTAAAAACGGACATGAATCAAAACCCTCACATCGCGACCAAGACCGCGAGTAATGATTTGATAAGTTAGTTAAGCCGTCGAAGCACCGCTGGGGCATCATTGCAATCTTGTGGCGGGTCAAAGATCTAGCGAAATGCCAGGTCAACTCGCTCCAAATTTACCAAAATCACCTGTTGCGACAATCATCCAGTGGAGAAGATCCGGAGTGGCCAATGATTGTTGGTGTTGGTCGGCCCCTAACAGGTACCATGCTCGCCAAGCCATCTCCATCAGGGGTCAAGCTCAGCCCGTTTCAATCGCCCGCTGAATGCTGTCGAACTGATTTTGACAGAGGACCCGGACAACTTCTGAGAATAATCACTTGTCATTGGCTTAAAAATGGACCAAATATCACATCATGTCCCACCCACCTCTTCTCGCGCGTATCCGAGGGCGCTAGAACGCGTTGGACCACATCGACCAACCAACAATACACGTAGATCTGGCCTAATTTTGAACAGCATGATGCCTGCAACCTTCGGGGCTTGGAATTCCATCGTGGCATGGGTTAAAGCCTGGTCTGTGAAGTGATTAGGCTGAACATCTGCAAGATAGCGGGGACGAACTCAGCTGCACCTTCAATTCACCCTGGCTCAATAATTAATCTCCTGCTGTGTCTAGGACTTTCTTTCAATCATAATTCCATCATATCCGCCCGTGATTTTGACTAGCTGAGAAATCCAACTTCTGTACTGTTAGTCCCAAAACTTGTGGGAGATCAACACTCTGCAAGTTTTAATCCTGCAGCTCAGCATCGAGTCCAAACCTAACCATGGATGCCACACTATGGTTAGGAACGCAACGCAAGCGTTTTTGTTCGTTACTAGCGTGTTTTTTCTTGTTGGGAGCCACTCAAGCTGCTGATGATGATTCATCATGGCCGTATCAACGTCGCGCAAATCATAAAGATAAGCACCCTACCATTGCCACATCCATCTTTGACTAACATGCCAAGCACCGGCCGTCCTGGGCGACTATCTATACATTGAAGGAGGTGTAATATCGAATTTTATTAATGGAAGAAAAGACGAAAATGCCACCGACACACGTCCCTGTAAGATTATGCCACACCGAGCTCCCCATCAACAATGCTCACCACTCCCAATCAGCAAATAACACATTATCGATCCCACTTCATACCTCCTGGACAAACGAGACAGTCAAGATTAGAGAAGTCAAAAAGTCCGACAATATTCCTCCGCCCATATCGCGTTTTGGTCTGTGGTCAAACGACACGACTGGGAAGCTGTATCGATGGGCCGGACAGAACAACGTCGGCACCGGAGCGAACGATCAATATCTGCCGCTTTACGAATTCAAGGCTGACGGCGAAGGTGGAGGTGAATGGTCAGAATCTTCTCCATCTAATTCGGGCTACTTCAATTCTCTTTGGCATGGTATTGACGCAGCCTCAGCGTCTTGTGGTGGCATGGGCTTCTACTTGGGAGGTTGGGCGGATCGGTCGTCAGAGCCACACTACAGCTGGGGGAACGGCAATCCCACACAATTCCGGCTTCCAGGGATTCTAACGTACAACATGGACACTCGAGAATGGAAAAACGAGTCCAGCGCTGATATGAACACCTATGGATTCATTAAAAAGAGCTCCGGGGTTTGCGTCATGGGCTTTGGAGACAGCCCTCTGTTCTTTACTCTCGGGGGCGATACCGCACGGGTAGCTGAAGGAGGAGAACATCAGGTTGATTTCAAGGACATCCCCTTTTATGACCCGAGCAAGCAGGCTTGGTATTCTCAGGAAGCGTCCGGTGAGGTTCCCAATACGCGCGTGGGCTTCTGTGCGACTGGGGTCCACGGGAAAAATGGTACCTACGAGATGTGAGTATCCGCCGGGAAACCATTGGCTGTCTACCTAACCATCCTTTCAGATACATATACGGCGGAAAGAATGAGGACTCAAGAATCGGCAATCTAGGTGATATATGGGTACTGTCACTTCCAGCCTTTCGCTGGTTCCGGATCGACGCCAAATCGCCAACCCGCCAATATCATACCTGTACCGTGGTAGGCAAGCGACAGATGCTTGTATTTGGGGGTACACAGGAGGAGTTTGACTATACTGAAGATGACCAATGGTATAATAACATTGGCGTATTTGACTTGACCGAGTTGAAATGGAGCGATGGTTATGATGCTGGAGCAGACGCATATGAGTCACCACAGGTGGTGCAGAAATGGTACAACGAAGGGTAAGACTTCGACCTCCTTTCCATGGACCTTGATAACGTATCTAACACTGTCTAGGGGTGTTGACTCAATTGGCTGGTCCAATCAAGATATCAAGGCCCTCTTCGCGAACGGTATAATCATGCAATGTCGTATCTCATTTACGTTGACCTAACCAATAAATTTAGGCACCAAAATATCAACGACTTCTACTGATGAAAGCCCGACGCCGTCGAATGAGAACCTATCGCCATCATTATTTGCAAACAAAACACCAGTCGGCGCCATAGCCGGAGGAGTTGTTGGTGGTGTAGCAGCCATTTGTCTTGTCGGCGCTGGCTTCTACTTTTACCGTCGCCGATCACGCCAAAAGGCCACACCAACCGAACAAAACGAGCATTACGATACGGAGCATAAAGAACTGGATCCGCGTGCAGTTCTTACACCTCCGCCATCGGAGCTTATCGACCCGCACACACCTCAAACACCACAGCCATGGGAGCTGGAGAGTCGTGAGCAACCTGTCGAACTTGACGCAATTTCAACGGTACCTAAATACCGCTAGGTCTTGGAAATGGAGCTTTTGGGGGAGGAATAACATGATTGACAATGTTCATAATTAGTAGAGCGCCGCATACTAGATTTATACCCAGCCCGCGGCTTGTACAATTCAAGGTTATAATTCAAGCTTAAAATGAAAGAATAAAGAATATGTGCCAGATAAATCTTATAGGAACGCCCAATCACAGGGAACAGGTGAGCCGGACGGGCACTGATTAAAAGAGGAGCTCCTCCCCCAAACCCTAACTTGACTTATGGAACTAGTTCTTCCGTCTTGACAATTTGGGTTCGTCTCTCCCGCTTTGTCAAAGATTAGAACCCTCGGCTCGAGTGCCGGAAAATCCCCCGTACTTTCCACCTGCCCAATCGTGATAGGGCGGTTACGGCCGGCGGCATGTCCTGATCGGGAAGGTCTGTCGGCGTGGATACAGGGCCACTTCGAGAGAAACCCTTTGACTTGGGCGAATCGTATTATAACTACAAAAGTTCAGTCGGCTTTAAGGGAATCTAGAAAAAGTGCCACGATTCTTTAGCACAGGGGCACTGCGCCAAGGACGGTGAGGATGAGCCACCATGCAAGGGCGATTGCGATACCACTTTCGCTCATACAATGTGCCCTGTGAGGGATTTACACCACACGCGACCGGTATAATACAGAGGAAATATGTCCCAAAATCGGCAACTACTGCCGTTTGAGCGGCTAAATTTGGATTGGCCTTCCTTTCTTAAACTGAACGGTCGAAAATGGTGCAACAATCGGGTCTTGTTGTCAACCCCCAGTTTCTATTCCATCCCAACTTGGCACAATTTGGGCCGAGATTGAATTCCTATCCTGCGTATTCATGTGACCTTGTGGCCTGTTCCCTTAGCCACTCAATATGATACCCAATGCTCAAGTTGGAAGCTACCGACTTAACCCCTGCATCAGCACCGGCGTTGGAATCTTATCTAACCTTTAAGCCCTGGGCTATACCCGATTGAAGCCAGAATGACACCTATTCCCACATCTGATCGGTAGTCTATCCGCGGGTCGGATAAGGGTTTAATCCACATCGCTTCCCAAGATCCGCACCATGTCCGCAGAGAGAAGCAGAAGTTCCATCACTAGTAACAGTGCAGAAGACTACATCGTATCCTGTAAGGTAATGGCTTCATCCAAAAGGCCCCATTCAAAAAGTCCTGGACATATGGGGCAGTTGGATTGTGTCATGCGCTGCGATTTTCAGGTGATGGCGACGAACTACCAGCCAACTAAGGGTAACAATACAAGCTCTCATCTACAGCCATGACTATAAATTTAGCAAAGCCGCAACAGATGAAGTACCAGGACACTCCATAGTCTAGTCTCTCGCTCAAAATCCTCACCCCTCTTTTAATTTTGGGTATTTTATATTACGCAACATGACGATGCGCTCTCTCCTCCTTCTGGGCCTTGCTGGCCTGGCTATGAGGACTAACGCGCACCCATCCAGAAGACAGCCAAACAATGTCGCCCTTTCGAAGAGAGGCATTGACTTAGAGGCTTTCCGCCTCAAGGAGATTGCCAACTATGTAACAAATGAGGAAGTCGTCGAGGACCCGCCTATCCAAATCACCAAACGCGCCGACGACTACTTGGATGCTGCCAAAAAGTTGATCAAGTCGGTTGTTCCGGACGCCACGTACCGTCTTGTTGAGGACCATTACGTGGGTTCTGGTGGTGTTGCCCATGTGCATTTCAAGCAGACGGTAAATGGAGTTGATGTCGACAACGCAGACTTCAACGTCAATGTAAGTTTAGGGCACTGGTCACGGTCGGTTGAAACCAGTTCTAACATGATCCCAAGGTCGCCTCAGATGGAACTATTTTCTCCTATGGCAACAGCTTCTTTACGGGAGCTCTGCCCGCTCCTTTCACCAAGAGAGATGTTTCAGATCCCGTCGCGGCTTTGAAAGGCACTGTAGATGTTCTCTCTCTTCCCGTTGAAGCCGGTGGTGCCAAGGCCGAGGCCAAGGATGACTCTGAGCACTATACCCTCACCGGAACCAAGGGTGCAGTGTCTGACCCTGAAGCCAAGCTCGTTTACCTTATCAAGCCAGATGGTAAACTTGCCCTCACCTGGAGAGTCGAGACTGATGTGATGGACAACTGGCTCCTGACCTACATTGACACCGAAACCAATGAGAAAGTCTTTGGTGTCGTTGACTACGTCGCCGATCTCGCTACATACAAGGTCTAGTGAGTAATTTGCTAGGATTTCTTTTAAGATGGCAGAGCTAATAAATTTTGAATTCCAGCCCTTGGGGAGTGAACGACCCGACACAGGGGTCGCGTTCTGTGATCAAAGACCCTTGGGACATTCAAACATCCGAATTCACTTGGATCTCCGACGGATCCACCAACTACACAACTACTCGTGGCAACAACGGTATTGCTCATGTCAACCCCTCTGGTGGAAGTTCATACCTCAACAACTACCGACCTAGCAGCTCGAGCCTTGCATTTGAGTATGACTACTCTCCCAGCACGACTACTCCTACTAGTTACCGTGATGCCTCTATTACGCAACTGTTTTATACCGCAAACAAGTACCATGACCTACTCTACCGTCTTGGATTCACCGAGAGGGCTGGAAACTTTGAGTATAACAATAACGGCCAGGGAGGCCAGGGCAATGACTACGTCATCTTGAATGCTCAGGATGGAAGTGGCACCAACAATGCAAACTTTGCTACGCCCGCCGACGGTAGTCCAGGCCGCATGAGAATGTACCTTTGGACAAAGAGCACCCCACAAAGAGACTGCTCCTTTGATGCCAGCGTAATCATTCACGAATACACACATGGATGTAAGCAATACAGACACGCTCTGAGATCGCTGAAAATTACTAACTCGAATGCTTCTTCTTTAGTGTCCAACCGACTCACCGGCGGCCCTTCTAACTCTGGCTGCTTGTCTGGAACGGAATCCGGCGGTATGGGAGAGGGTTGGAGTGACTTCATGGCAATTGCCATCTATATCAAGCCCACCGACACCCGGTCATCAGACCACGTCATCGGAGCCTGGGTGAATAACAATGATGCTGGCATCCGAGCTTATCCTTACAGCACGAGCACTACAACAAACCCTTACACCTACAAGAGCGTCAACTCCCTGTCTGGCGTTCACGCCATCGGAACCTACTGGGCCACAGTGCTTTACGAAGTTCTCTGGAATTTGATTGATAAGCATGGCAAGAATGATAATGATGTTCCATCCTTCGACTCTGCGGGCGTTCCCACAGATGGAAAGTACCTCAGCATGAAGCTTGTCATGGACGGCATGGCACTGTGAGTCTTTTACCATTATTGATTCACGTTTGATGTGGCTAACACGAAGGAACCTTAGTCAACCTTGCAACCCCAACATGGTTCAGGCTCGAGATGCCATCTTGGACGCTGACAAGGCTCTCACCAAGGGCGACAACCAATGTGAACTCTGGAAGGCATTTGCTAAGCGGGGTCTGGGTGAGGGTGCACGATATAGCAGCACAAGCCGTACTGAGAGCTTCACTGTTCCCTCTGGAGTGTGTTAATTTCACCGAGTAGGAGGCGGCTTTGAGTGGGGCGTGATTTCAATGAGGCTGGGTTGTAACTTTCATCTGGACTTATTTTTTCTATTGTCTATATCTAAATTCTACCGATTCAAATATTTTATACAAATTTCTTTCGGCCTCATCACTGAGGAAGGGTGGGCCAGTAGGATTAGTCCCTGTGCATGGACTGGAGCTCCCCACAAGATGTGATACGGCTAGGACAAGCTCCAAAATGTGATCGATTTCTTTGTATGCGGAAATGCGTTAGTGAACATTTGCAATAATACCGGTACATTCGGATATGACGTCGCAATGAAGGTGATTGGTTGTGGCTAGCCAATCACAGTCAGGCGACCGTTGTATTCGAAAGATCAGGCTGCGATGTGGTCACTTGGCCAAGCGTGTCTGACATTTCCCCCTCTCAACCTTCAATTCGACCCGACAACCATTAGCCTCTGAGCAGCATCCTCACATCCACCCAACCATAGCATCGATGTATTAAGCGGAAGCCGCCGACATGGCCACCGTGGAAGCCGAGAAACGAGCTCGTGAACACGAGCCCCTCACTGCCTGTTCGAAACGACCATGCCTCAACGACATCGATAAACATACGGCTTTCCATCACGATGACTACGCAGTCGGTTGGATATGCGCTCTACCGATTGAGATGACTGCGGCAGAAGCCATGCTAGATCGGGTCCACAAACCTCTACCAAGCAACCCACACGATAGTAACACATACGTGCTCGGGAGCGTCTCCGATCATAATGTCGTCATTACATGTCTCCCGGCCGGACATTATGGCACAAACAACGCTGCAATTGCGGCAAACAACATGCGCCGAACTTTTCCCTCTATAGATAAGAGCTTTATGGTTGGAATCGGGGGTGGAGCCCCCGAGATTGCCGACGTGCGGCTGGGAGACATTGTCGTGAGCCAGCAAGTGATCCAGTCCGACTTTGGTAAAACCATCACCAACGGCCAATTTCATCGAACTAGCATCCCCATTAGACCGCCGCAATCACTTATGACTGCCGTTTCAAGGTTACAAGCGCAGCATGAGTGTCAACCGAGCCAAGTGCCTAGCATTATCGCCAAAGTAACCCAGCATTCACACATGCTCAAGTATGCCCATCCCAGGTTGCCGGATAATTTATTTCACGAGACATATCACCATACTTCGCTTAATGAAAACTGCGATCAATGCTGCATGTCGCAGCTCGTCGCAAGAACGCCAAGACAGAGCCATGCACCTAAAATTCACCTTGGAAAGATAGCCTCTGGAAACCAAGTAATCAAGGATGGAGCTGCCCGTAAGAAGCTAGCCCTAGACTTGGGCGTTATATGCTTTGAAATGGAAGCTGCAGGTTTGATGGATAATCTTCCTTCTCTTGTCATTCGGGGGATTTGCGATTATTCTGATTCACACAAAAACAAAAAGTGGCAACGATACGCAGCTGCGGTAGCCGCAGCTTACACAAAAGAGCTGCTTTCAGTGATACCCAGAAAGAAGTTGAGTACCGGGCCTCTAGAACTCAATTCATCTTCTTCGTGTAGGTTCTTAAGCTCCCTCTCCTCATCATTCCACTAATATTCTTTTAGCACAGACTCTTCAAGACAAACGAAATCTCCTACTGGTGTCGTTGAAGTTTGAGCAAATTGATGCCCGACATGCTACTATCAAGCCCGCTCTTGCAAAGACTTGTAAATGGTTTCTTGACCATTCTGACTATCTCAATTGGGTGGATCGACAGAAGTACACGGAACATCATGGATTCTTATGGATCAGTGGAAAGCCCGGCGCAGGCAAGTCTACCTTGATGAAATATGCTTACACCCAAGCATGTTCCCATTACCAGGGAACTTCAAATGCGGCTGTTGCCTCGTTTTTCTTCAACGCTAGAGGAGATGAACTAGAAAAGTCCACTAACGGGATGTATCGTTCATTGCTTTTCCAGTTGATAAATAATTTCCCCGACCTCTGTCAAGTCCTTGACGAATTGGCTATGGCTTATAGTCAAGATGAACCACTCTCTTGGGAAACCAATACTGTGTAATCACTCTTTTCTGAGGCAGTTGATAAACTCGGCGAACGATGCTTCACCTGTTTCATCGATGCACTAGACGAGTGCGACCAAGGCGAGGTCCAAACCATGGTAGAATATTTTGAAGCTCTCGGAGATCTTGCATTAACCAACGCATCAAAGCTCTATATTTGCTTTTCAAGCCGTCATTATCCACATATTGTAATTCAGGACGGCATCCGGCTTGTTTTGGAAGACCAGCCAGGACATAGCCAAGACCTGGAGAAATATGTTTCTAGTAAGCTCCGAGCTGGCAAGGGTAAAGCGACACAGAATATTGTCTCCGAAATACTTGAAAAAGCCACGGGCGTATTTATGTGGGTAGTCTTAGTTGTTGATATTCTCAACAAGGAATTTCAAAAAGGTCGCATCTTCGCAGTACAAAGGCGACTAAAAGAGTTGCCCCCTAAACTAAGCGAGCTATTTAGGGATATCCTCAAGAGAGATAACGAGAATATGGATGACCTGCTGTTGTGTATTCAATGGATCCTATATGCAAGGCGGCCATTAAGGTGTGAAGAGTTTTATTTTGCTCTTGTTTCCGGATTGGACCCGTCACCAGAAAATATGGTTGAGTGGGACCAGGAAGTCATAACAACCGACGACATGAGACTATTCTTGATCAGCTCATCCAAAGGGCTTGCTGAAGTCACCAAATCAAAGAAAAGTGCTACCATTCAATTTATCCATGAGTCGGTTCGGGACTTTCTTATCAAGGACAATGGTATCCGAGACTTGTGGCCAGAACTTGCGGATCGATTTGAGGCACGTAGCCACGAGCAACTCAAGCTATGCTGTGAAAACTACGCCGCAGTCGATACGTCACGAGTATCGGGCTTATGGGAACCACTCCAGAAGTCGTCTTCTCAAAAGTCGAAGGTTTTGCGAAGCAAGCTTTCATTGGCATACCCTTTTCTGGAGTATGCTACATCTCATATTCTTTATCATGCAAATGCCGCTGGAGACTTCGAGCTTCAGGATGAATTCATGGAAGATTTCTCATTTTCAAAATGGTGCCATTTCTACAATGTTTTCCAAGCATATGATACTCGCCGTTACACGTCAGGGGTAACTTTGATGTATGTGCTGGCTGAGAGTGGATATTCAGCACTTGTCAAGAGTGCGATTGATTGTGGGAATAGCTCAATTATGACGAAGGAGAAATATAAGTATCCTTTGTTTGCGGCGTTCATCAACGGTCATAGCACTGTAGTTACACTATTGCGAGACTTAACGAATGTCGATTTGGAGATGTCTAGAAAAGACTACCGAGGGTTTGAGAATTTATTATGGGCTACTACGGAGGGTCACACGACTGTTGTCGAATACCTTTTAACTCTTAAGGTTTTCAACTTAAACTTAAGGGATAGAAAAGGCCGAGCATTACTCTCCCATGCCGCCGAAAAGGGGCACAGTTCTGTTGTAAACCTATTTCTAAGAACAGGTTCAGTCGATCCCGACTCGAAAGACAGCGGGGGTCGAACACCTCTATCCCATGCCGCCGAAAATGGACACACTTCAGTCGTAAATCTGCTTCTAGAAATAGGTTCTGTTAAAGCCGACTCAAAGGACAGCTGGAGTCGAACACCTTTATCCTATGCTGCAGAACGGGGACACGTTTCAGTTGTGAATCTACTTCTAGATATTGATTCTGTTGAAATAAATTCAAAGGACGGCTGGGGTCGAACACCTTTATCCTATGCTGCAGAAAGGGGCGAGGAAAGTGTTGTGAGGCGTCTTCTTGAGACCAAGCCTATTGGGGCGGACATGAAGGACAATGACGGCCGCACACCGCTATCGTGGGCATCAGAGGAAGGGAATACCGATGTGGTGCGATTATTGTTAAAAGATAGCCGTGTGAAGGTTGATTCAAAGGATAAAGAAGGCCAAACGCCTTCCACATGGGCCGAAAAATACAATCAGGGGGATATTGTTGAAATGTTAAACGCTGAAGAAATATAAGCCGCTAGTTCCCTTTTAAAAATGAGCATCCCGCTTACTGTCAGGAGCGGGTGTAAACTGTACGCAACTCTCATATGGCACACGACCATGAATGAGGCAGTCTACTACTCAGTCACTGCAAACTGAGCCAATCCCTCTTCCTTTACTTTTGTTACAAATAGCGCCCTTTTTATTGATATGCAATGTTGCAGTGATCTATGTTTAGAGGAATGAATAAGGAATAGGCCGATGCGAAGGAATGGCAAACTGATCAGCTAGTTTCAAGTTATAAAAACCAGCTCATACCCATCTTTAAAACTGCTGTACGCATCGCCAATCCAGCTAGAGTTTCACTGGTCAGAAATGTAGTGCAACATATATAAGCAACTGCTAGTTCGAATGTACATGTGTTTATTTCCCCTCCTTGTACTCCGCATCATGATCCTATAGCTTAGCGGAGAACCTAGGCAACGGAGGCGGAGGGTCTGTTGTCACAATTTCAATTTCCAGCTCAAAAGTGGTGCTTCCGAGAAACGACACCAGTTTGAATTTCGCCGTGACCTGTTCATTCTCACTGAGAAGATGAAGCTGGTCGAATGGCCTATTGGAACCCAAATTGAATCCGTAAAGTGCTTTGTTCCAATCCTGTTTACGATGGAAGCTTTTCATTATGTCCCGCCCTAAGTTTGCGGCGTCAACATCATGATCCACCTCAAGTTTCAATTGGTCAATGCTCCGAATTTTGCACCGCATTGGCGCATAATGGTGTGAGCGAGTGAACATAGCTTGCCGAAAGCTGTTTGGTTGCAATTCCCAGGATATACAAAAGGATGGAACTCCCCTTTTATAAACCATGACAATGCCCCTCAGGCTCTTCAGGTTAGGGAATAGAAACTCCGGGGACATCTGGCCAGGGAATGAGTCCCCAATATAGTACTCTCCGTGATCAGGCTGTGATATCTTCTTAATGCGCAGTGGTGGACTGCGTATCATAGGTGTATTCCCTAATTCTAGTTCAGGAATGATGGTTATGCTCTGGCGCTGGGCCTGACTCAAGTCGAATTGAATTGCACGTGCGCTTGCTAAGCATTTACGAATTAGTCTATGCCATATTTTGTATTGTCTTTTGCTTACTGTTGCTCGATTCACCAGAAGCCGCAGAACGAAGCAAATGACCGTCCCTCGGTCCATCAATGGAACATATGGTCTCGCTGGAAAATCTCCGATAGCTTGAATCGTTTGCAGAAACCCGTTGCAAGATTATTGCAGGTCTGGATAGCAAGTCCAAACCTAGGGTACAGTCCAAAATCCCGAGATAAAGGGCCGTTTCTAAAGAATCCCCGAATCTTTGCAAGGGGCATAGCAAAATGTCTGTCCGTATGCCATCTTTCACTAGTTGAATGTCGGCCTGTGAAGTTCTTGGGAAATTTGCATCGTGAGCCAAAGCCCATGGTTGATGTATGTTGCCAAAGGAGAAACACATTGGCTTAGCGGCCAGGATGCCACTCATTTCATTCTCGTGCGAGGCACTGAAAGCTAAAATTGATTGATCCTGTGTTTGCTGGATAACTGCCTCTTGAAGGCGAGTGAAAGCCTTTAGGCCCTCGCCGTAAAGCAAAGGCAAATTGACGCTGAAGATTCCAAATAAAGAATATCCGATATCTTCTTCCCTCGAAGTATTTCTGTTAGAAGCCCAACTCATTCGATGAGCCACGGTAAACTGGGCTAGGCCGTCATGAATCGAACGCCACAAGTCTGAGCCACAAGCCTCGCAGTATTGTTTAGTTTTATCCGGCTTATGTTTGTCCCATTGTTGTGGATATGACGAGTGGCCGTATCTTAGGACCGTCTCGTGAATTCCCGTAATATCCGAGAGTGTGGCGGCTAACGAAAAGCGATCGCCAATAAAAAGCCAATCCCGATCGTAGATTCGAAGATTAGTTGGCGCGATGAGTTCCTGCAGAGTCCAGCCGCGAGTGAACCACCGACAGCCGTCGAGGGGATCATCCTTGGTAGCATCCTCAAGATACACGTAACAAACAGCGGAATGGTTGTACCAGTTGAACATTGAGTTAATGGCCTCCGAAAGCTCCGCACTGCTATCCTTGTTAATACAGCATGTATCAACCCAAACGTACTTGTGTCCGTCTTTGTCAGCCTTGCGGCAAAAGTCTCTGACCTTCTGAAAACCAGCCTTCTGTGGGTAGAGATCGACTGGCTTTTGGTGTATGTCACTAAATAGAAGCTCATCCTCCCCCCATGTATGTGACAGAATGGCATATTTTGGCAATTTGCCATCCTTCCAAGTTTCGAGCTGCAGTGTTTTAGTGTTCAATAAATGCATCTTTGCCTTGGACTGCGTGGCATGGAACTAAATAAATGAGTATAGCGTTGTGTATTCTGTCAAGGGTAGTTGAAAAGTGCATTTGCGTAGAAGGACATTCTCGATGCACTTATCCCGCAGGACATGGTTCGCCAACTAGGCAGCCAAGGCAGATTTACCGTGGCTGTGGCTGTGGCTGTGAAGAATTGGGTGAGATACAGGTGTTGGCGCCTCTCAGCTGGTAACCACCAAATCCAAATTCAGTGGTGGAATCGACTACAGCCCCAAATTGAGTGACAAATCATCTTCAAATGTACTACTTTATTGGTTGTGGCCGTGAAGCGACCCAAGGGGGTATGCTCAGTTCCATGTAGAAAGCATCTATCCGTGACGATTTAGCGGGCGGTGGCATATTTCGATAGGAACAACATTTCATATTTGCTATTTTACATTCGATTCAATACAATTCATGTCTACATTTGAGACTGGTGTAATTCTATCATAGTAGAGATTTCAAGAACTATAATAGTATGTATCGGTCACAATTTCAAGACTGACGAATCTCAGTATCCACTCCAATGCGTGGATCGCCTCTATCTGATAAAGTGCCTGCATTTCTTGCTTCCTTGATAGCCTCCCTTTTCGGCGCTTGCTCTGCTCTCTTTCTATTGCAAACATTAGTATTGATACGAGGTATACGCTTATATAAGGGGACATACCGATCCAAATCGCTTGTAAAGTCCGGCTCTGATCCTCCAGCACCACGCTTGTGTCTCACAGCGCTTGCAACATCTCCCTCGACCGGAGGGCGCATTTTTTCATCGTCCACTTCGGCACCGAAGTGTAGATTTTCCACCTGTCTATCCAAGCGCCCATCTACGGCTGGTACACCGTACCCTGATGCAGTCGCCAAGCCTTCGCGTGTGCCTGAGCTCGGGTAACGCTCTGCAATTGGATTTTGTTCGGAATGGTGCTTTTCTGCAGCGTGCTCCTCTGCTGGATTCTTAGTTACAGCATTGCCTTCGGTGGTATATGCTGCATTCTTGGATGGCTGGCAAAAATGCTTCATGATGCACAATGATGATACTTCGGGCTTAAAATTGGTTCGGATACAAAGACTGGACAGACACAGTAGGGCTATCCAAACATCACAGCACAAAGAGTTGATATAAAATGGGAAGAAAATCGAGATGGATTACCATGCCTTATCATAGGTGCCTCTTGTTGACGTAATGACCATGTCGTCATTGATTGCAATGAACATTGCCACTACAGTGGTTTGCACTAGAAACGCCATGCAAACCCAATTCTTCGGATAAATTAACGGATTTAATTTAGAAAACAAGTGGACTTTTTTTTTTTTTTAAAAAAGTCGTAACGAATGCAAAAGTACATTAGCCATCATTAAGATCAGTTTGATAGATGCTGAAGTGACAGTCCATCGCGACAAGACTCCACACCCAGACGCTAAACACTGGTGTAGCACCACAAATTAGCGGCAAAATCACTAAAAGTTAAGAAAAGGACCAACACAAACGATCAAAAAAGGTCTATCAATGAAATAACTGGAGGAGCTGCAAAGGGATGCTGAACCACCGGCGTTTATTCGATTCAGAGAGTAAGGGAATAAAGATAACGCAGACATGCAAAGGCCTCCGACGTTGCTTGGGCAGTCGGCTTGAATGTGCCGTGTGGCGCGTTTAGTCTCGGGGAACCAGTGCTGCGCCCTCTAACCCGCGTGAATGAAGATTGTGGCCAACCAACAGCCGGATAGTCAGCCACATTGGACCTACGGCGAGCGATGGGCTGTCTCGACCAGCCAATGATGCGATAGAGAGCCAGGCCGAGGTCTTAAATTAATGCACTTATTAGAGGAGTGAATGCCCAGATGCAATCTTTTTTTCTTTTTCTCCAGACTACATTCAGCCGCACTATGGCTAGAATCATGCCCTGACGCTCCTTCACCAGACCTGTGACAACAGAAGGCGGCGGCTCAGCCAGCATCTCTCCCTCTCAGCCAGAAAAATGCGCCTCCTCAACGCTCGGACGAAAAGATTCCAAGTCTTTTTCGATGAAACTGAGCGTCCACCTTACGCAATACTATCGCATAGATGGACTGGCTCAGAAACAACTTTGCAAGAATTCGAAGCTCTACAGCATACCTCAATAAACGACAGAGGCGCCTCACGACACCACCCGTCGTTATCCAAAGCAGGTTATCGCAAAATTGATGAATGCTGCAGAATAGCGCTGAAAGCTCATATCGAATGGGTTTGGGTCGACACTTGCTGCATTGACAAAACAGACAATGCTGAACTTCAGGAGGCAATCAACTCCATGTTCCGCTGGTATCAAGAGTCAAAAATCTGCTACACTTATCTGGAGGATGTTCCTACCCCAAAAGACATCAGTGATCTTGGCGACACTGACTCAAAGTTCCGGCAAAGTGCTTGGTTTACTAGAGGCTGGACCTTGCAAGAACTACTAGCCCCGCAAACTGTAGTCTTCTATGATAGTGCATGGAAGTTGTTAGGTGATCGTTCAGAGCTTCGGCACGTTATATCCGACATTACGCGCATTCCTGTTGAGATTCTTAAGCACCGCCGTATCAATGAAGCCAGCATTGCGCAGAGAATGTCTTGGGCTGCGAGCAGAAGAACCACCAGAGTAGAGGATCGCGCCTACTCACTTCTCGGCATCTTTGACGTTAATCTACCTCTTTTATATGGAGAGGGCGAAAAGGCGTTCAAAAGGCTACAGGAAGCAATCATTGAGCAAGAGAGTGACCAAAGCATATTTGCATGGGGCTTTGCAAAACCCACCACTGAGGGCGATGAAATCGGCGCTCTAGCAAAGTCACCGGATGACTTTGCTGAATGCGCCAGCATTGTTCCGTGTCGTGCCTGGAGCCATGCTACGACAAGATCATGTGAAAGAATCGAGAATGGATTTCGCATGGAGCTCCCGCTAGCAATTGTTGAGAACGAGGATGAAAAGCAGTTGTACGGGCTTCTTAACTGCCGCTTGCTCAACGACTTTTCGCATATCATCGCCATTCCCTTTGGACATCCCGAGCGCAGCGTTGGGTCATCTCTTACCAGGTTTGGAAAACAAGATTATGTTCGTCGCTTCAGGAAATATCCCCCCATACGCTATGCAGAAAAAATGTTGCGATGGTCCAACCATTACGTTGTTCATATTCCGATGAAGGACTCGGGCTTGGCAAATTTCCATGATGAAACACTCCTCATTCAGACAACCGAAGAATTGGATGAACTCTCCTCGAAGGGAGAAGGGTGGAAGATTTGTGGTCCAGAAGGAGAACGTTCACTTCGTCGAGCCGAAGAATATCCCGGAGAAGCCATGTTTTGCTACAGGATGTTCAAAAATGGAACGGAGCACTTGTGCTATCTTGCAATACAATACTCAAGGATGCCTCCAGGCGGTTATCTAAGCTCTTCAAGTTCCTGGATTCCTCGATGGAATAGCCTGTATGAGAGGCCCATCAAGTTCTATCTTATATCTGCCGGATCAAATACCACCGCCGAGCGACATTCGATCAAAAGCATTAAAAACGGAAGTGTCACCTTCAAAGCACACTTGGAGAGAAAGAAAGTACTAGGCGAAAACATGGACGTGCTCACCGTGACTACCCGCTCATGGACTTATTACCTTAATAAGGCAACTCTTCTAGAAATACTCTCTGGTTGGTTCCACAGTATACAGATTATAGAGAAAGACGAGGATGGAGACGATAGCTCTGTCCGTATGTTCACTTGGCGATGGGCTTTCTGGATGTCTCGCAACTCAGCAATGTTCTGGCTTCTCGACACGTCTTTCAGTCTACGGTCGGAAGGGCGCAAACAACTTTCCAACTGTTGTCTCTTACTTGTCATTTTTATATTTGTTTCCATGTTCGATGCAAAAGCAGGCCCAGAAAGTCTCAGCTTTCGCGTCCGAGTGTTGGGAGATATATTAGGAGCGGCGATTGTCGGGGCCTTCTTGGGGCTGTGATTTGAGCATGGATACAAGGGAAAGATTAAATCTCACATACCAGCTTTGAAGGGAGGATAGTACAAGGAGCCTTTTTTCGTGGACCCAAGAACCAGGGAAACGCTGCCCCAGAACTTGTTCAGGTGACAGCCCCACGTTTGCACAAAGCTGGTGATACCGAGAATCGGACCGCACACCATCCGCTAAAGATGCATATCGCGGGAAGTCGACTGTTTCAGTTGAGCCGAGGCTCCTTCAAAGGTTATGAGGCAGGCAATGAGGCAGGTAACCCGAAAATTATCGGCCGTGTTCGTGATCAAAATTGCTGCGGCTAGCATGTGCGTGCATGTCTTACCCACGCAGGTGATGCGCGATTAACTGCAGTTCAACCTTGTTATAGGTTCACTATTTCTATAATATCTGAGATAGAAGTAAACTGGTTCGTAGAAGTTGTGGTTATCGTTAAAGAATAGATGTCATCTCTCTGGTCTAAATGAATGCTGTTATTCTCAAAGCGGTAGTTCACCGCTGTCCAAGTGCTATATTTACTTGGTATGTTTTTCAACCAGAGGCCTCTTTCTTGCTTTCCCAATAAATATGTATGTCTCAGGTTAGTGGGCTTTAGTGATACCCTAACTTGCCGTGACTCTCTATCTGATGGTTGACTGGGCCACGTCTCCAACTTGCCGTGTTGAGTGGGGAAGAGCCAAGAAGCGGCTGGAGTCACACAATCAGAACAAAGAATCGGGTTGCTCGCCATAAAAGCGCAGAGGGGTAACTATTTGCGTGTAATATGATGCTTTCCAACCTGCAACCAACTTCGCCTACCTCTTCAGTTACCCAACTTTATAACATATTAATATCCACACACTAAGCAAGAATTTATCATGGCTTCGCCTAAGCAGCAGCTCCAATCTATGATTGAGCTATTTCAAAAATGCGAGGCAGCCTATGATTTTACTATATTTTTGAATACATACCCTGATAACTATAGTACAAGTAAATGTGAGAGAAATCCTTACTTTTGTAGATCATATCTAACATAGCAATGCAGACATTTCAAATACGGGAATAATGGGGGCTATTCGCACAACATCCGATAATCTGATGTCGGAAATCAAGGGCACGGTGGATAAATTTGACAGTGATGATGACGAGGGATTGCTGGCAAAGCAACGACCCGAGATTATGGCCGACCTGGACAGTTTCTGGAAACGCGGGTTTCAGTACATTCACCAAAACATACAAGCTTCCATCAAGGACAAACAGGTTGAGGCAAACTATTTTATTGTTCCACGCGCGGTAGCGGCAGTGGTTACAATCCGGGCCAAGATTGATGGACTCAAAAGTAAAACGGATGCTCAGTTTGTGGAAGATTTCAAGAAAGTCGCAGAAGACGAAATTGAAGAGAGACTCGGCCAACTAGTCGACTTGATAGATGACCGCCGCAATGATGAAGCAGATGATGACTGATGGTGGTATTGAAACATGATAAGACTATTACCCGTACCCAAAATTATCTGGAGAAGCAGATGGTCCCATGAACTTCACAACATTAAGTGCGATGAGAGGATGGTTGGCATTTCCTAGTGATCGTTCTTCAAGCGGTAGCATAATATGGCTACCGGCATTTAAATAGTCTTATCTCAAAACACCAGATATTTACTTTTTGTAAAAAGAATAAGGCACTTGGTACTGTTTTATCAACACCCAAAATTAAAACATAAGGTATTCCATGACTCTTTTTGACGGGACAATGACATGAATAATTCCCACAAGGACAAAGTTCATTTGACTCTTGGGATGTTACCTCTCGATTGATCATCCACACTACTCCAATCTTGGCATGATTCATGGAACTTGGCAATGTGGATCAGGCCCACTCTACGGCTGAAAAACAGCGTCACGATCTGCTGCATATGCCAGGTAAGACGGGAGCATGGTGGATAATTAACTAAGATTGTAGTTTATAAGCTTGTGAGCTTGTTGTCCACGAACTAATGTTAGCAAACTTCGAGGTCACGGAGTCGGCTCAGCCTGTCCAAGCAGGGTAATCACCCACATCCAGCTGCATTCGGCGCTTGGGCCGAGCTGCCAATTCTGCCCAGCCCGGCAATGAGCTGGAAAAAGACTAGGGTAGTATCTCATGATCAACCATGGTGTATCACAGCACGATGGACGTTAACGACCCGCAGTATCTATCGTTTTGAAGGCACGGAGATGTAGGGAACCAGTTTTGCAATGTGGATGGGGCGCTCACTAGCAACCACCTGGCAACAACCCTCTCAATCACCACTTCACCATTTATTGTCAAGGCATTGTCGGAAATCATGACATCCACAGGTACAATCTACTCCATCGCGAGCTCGCCACAAAGCCAGGTCTAAGGTCTTGGCACAAGAGGGTTGTGGCTGTACCCATCATATTCCCAGCTGCTGGCTGCTCCTCGTTCCTATTGGGGCGAGCGCGGCTTGACAACTAAAAGGTGCTAGCGCGAACCCCCACCCGACCTCTCAGCGCAGTATTCCTCCCAATTGGGCGACAGCCAATGCTCACAGCCCAGCCAGCATACGGCTGATACGT
This sequence comes from Calonectria naviculata, assembly GCA_003031705.1. Classification (NCBI taxonomy): domain Eukaryota; kingdom Fungi; phylum Ascomycota; class Sordariomycetes; order Hypocreales; family Nectriaceae; genus Calonectria; species Calonectria naviculata. The sequence goes on from NAGG01000417.1 coordinate 135,674, forward strand.
CCGGCATGATCCATAGCCGTACCAAAGGAAAAACAGATGAATTAGATGAAAGGCATCCATTCAACACAGCAGGAAAGTATAAATCGAAGAGGAGCTGCTGCTTGCTGGCTTGCCACGATGCCTCTTCGCCAACCATCAATACTTGCTCAACACTCGCCATCCTTCAGTAACTACCATGGCGACCCGCACTCTCTTGACGCTTTCTCTGTATATTTTGGGAGTCCACTCGGTCCCTCTCAAAGATGCTAGCCACCGTCCAACTGCCACCGTTGATTCAGGAACCCTCTACGGAACCACGACCGTGCTGCCGTCTTCCACCGTAACCGTCCACAAGTTCCTCGGTATTCCCTTTGCCGAGGCCCCAGTCCGGTTTGGGCCGCCACAGGCTGCAGCACCCTGGAGCACCATTTACGATGCCTCTCAGTACGGTCCAGCCTGCCACCAAACATTCAGCGGTGAGGAGGGCTCAGAGTCCCGCAAGCTAGTCATGAAGCTTGTCAACGACCCCAAGCCCCCGCCGGCTGGCGAGAGCGAGGACTGTCTTAATCTCAATATCTACGCCCCTGCCTCCGCAGCAAATGGCTCCAAGGCCGTGATATTCTGGATTTACGGGGGGAGCTTTCAGAACGGCGCAAACTCGGTCGGCCTCTATGACGGCTCTAGCTTTGCTGCCAATCAGGATGTCGTTGTTGTCTCCCCAAATTACCGTACCAACTTGTTCGGCTTCCCTAGCTATCCGGGCATTCAACCAAACATGGGGTAAGTCTTCACTACCTATTTTCCTCTCTACCACCAATTTTTCGTTCTAACAAATTGGTTAGATTACTTGATCAGCGCCTTGCGTTAGATTGGGTCCGCCGAAATATTGCCAACTTTGGAGGCGATCCCGATAAAATCACCCTCGTTGGAGAAAGCGCTGGAGGAGGCAGTGCGGACAACCTCGTCATCAATCCCCCGAGTCCAATTCCATTCCATGCTGCCATTATGCAGTCTGGCTCAGCGACCGATGACAGGACGCCGAAGCTCGCTGGTGATACCAACTCGACCCAGTCCTGGAAGAACCTAACCGCTCTTGCCGGGTGCTCTCCTACAGATCTCGAATGCATGCGAGCCGTTAACGCTACCAAACTTGTCAAACTAGCGGAGCAAAACGGCCTGAGCTTCTCTCCCACGCCTGATGGCGTCACAAACTCCGAGAAGTCATACAAGCATCGCCAAGAGTCTACTGAGAAGAATCCCATAATTGCCCGTGTCCCCACCATAATTGGCAATAACGCCGAGGAGGCCATGCTCTTACTACTGCAGGGTGAGATAAAGAGTGCCAAAGAATATCTCATCAACTCCTTCCCGAGCTTGAAGAAGGCCGATAAGCTTGTTGACACGCTCCTCGATTTGTACCCAATTGGAGATCCTGGAATTTCCAACGAAAAGGACCGCATCTCAATGCTCATAACCGAGTTTGACAGTACCTGTTCCGTCAGGCGCTTTGTCAACGATAGCCTAAAGGCGGGAATACTCACCTGGCGATACCAGTACAACGCCAGCTTCGCCAATACCGAGCTCACTGAGGGCAGTGGCGTGTACCACGCTTCCGAGCTGAAGGTACTCTTTGGCACCTTCGACGACAATACAGCCACCGACTTCGAGCGCAACCTAAGCAAGACGATGCAGAAGGCCTGGGCCGACTTCGCCAAGGATCCAACCAAGGGACCTGGCTGGGAGCAGTCGCCCAAGGTTGGCATACTTGGCGGCGGTGTGATGGTCGACGAGGACGGCAAGGGAAAAGATACACTTACCACGGTCAGCGCCGAAGTTCTTGATAAGCGATGCAGCCTTCTCCTAGAACTTCTGCCTCAGCTGGCAAGCAGCCAGTAATAACTGCTGAACCGTACCCGCGCTTGATATCGCAGAGGAAGGGCGAACAGATCAACACTAATCGGAAGCCTAGGATAAGATACAGAATAGAGGATGTTTTTTTCTAAGTCAGTTTCAATATGGATGTGATGTGTATATAGATTTTATTATTTAGCAGTGTCCGCATTAGAGATGTGCATTGAATTGTCCTCAATCATTAATCCCCTTCATCGTATTGGTAAAAATATACCAATGGAATATCTTATCCATCATTAACAACATCCAACCCCAAATCTCGTTCGGATGCCTGTCGCACCTCGGCTGGCGGACAAGCAATAGTGGAGCATAAAATGTCGGCATGTCCGAAACGCCCATCTAATCTAATCACATGTTTTCCGACGCCATGATTTTAGGCCTCTTGAGATCTACATTTAGCTTAGGAGTAGAATTATGCTTCTTCGTTAGAATTAGATATTGCTCTGTGTGATAAGCTGCCGTGACACCACCACCAAAAACAAAGGTGACTTGGATAATCTTACCCTCAAAGAATTGCAGTCGAATGTAGGCCTTAATCATTGCTATCCACAATTGCCAAAATTTCAAAATACGTTTCCGAGCTTCATGGGAGAAGGCGTACTTGCTTTTGCCATCGGCTTCCACTGTAGTTCCCCGAATTAGAAGCGACGCTGCGCAGGGATTAGTATCACGCTGCCACCACACCTACGCAAGACGGGCATGGTCGAATGCTATTCCAGCTATGCCAGATAAGCCTATATAACTATAAACGATTGACCTATCAAGCCTCCAGAGTTTGAAATGCACTTGCTTCTATCACACCATCCCAATTTTATCCCCAAATTCAGAAAGACAAGATGAAGCACCTCAGTGGCCAAATGTTGCTCATCTGTTTGGTTGCAGCCCTGAACTGCGCAACCATTGGCTATGATTCTAGCATGATGTCGTCTTTGAACATTCTGGTACGACCTTTCGCTGCAGCCGACTACCGGTAGTTGCTAAAAACCTGTGTACAGGATGAATTTCAGGCCCAGTTCAAATTAGATACAAACACCAAAGGTCTTTTGACCGCAGTTCAGAACCTTGGAGGAATTGTTGGGGGGTTGTTTGCAGGAATTATTGTTGATCGGCTCGGCCGAAAAGGTGGTATTTTTGTGTCTTCAATCATCGTCCTGATTTCTTGTATTCTTCATTCTACCTCGACCACCAAAGGACAGTTCTTTGTGGGCCGCATTCTTGTCGGCATTGCAAAGGCGGTGGACATTGCGGCAGTACCAACTTATTTGGTTGAGCTAGCACCACCGAGCCGTCGTGGCTTTGTGGCCGGCCTCTATTGGACGTGCTGGCTTTTGGGATCCATTGTATCATCAGCCGTTGGATATGGAGCTCGAAGCGTGTCCGGTGACTGGAGCTGGCGCATTATTTGCATTTGCATGGCTGGTCCTTCTCTCTCATGCATCGCCATGCTTCCTTTCATTCCAGAGTCTCCAAGATGGTTGATTTCGCGAGGCAAGGAAGAAGAGGCACTGAAGGTCTTGGGCAAATTTCACGGCGATGGGGATGTGGCCCATCCATTGGTGGTTGCCCAATTCAGAGAGATCACCGAGACAATTTCTTATGAGCAAGACAACCAGTTTGAGTCGTTCAAGGCCTGGTGGAGGGCCTTTGTCAGTACCAGGTCCAATCTCTATCGAAGCTACATCCTTCTCACCCTTGGAGTTTTCGAACAAACGATCGGGTCGAGTATCATTACATTCTACCTCAGCAGCGTCCTGGACCTTGCCGGCATTACATCAGAAAAGGACCAGTTTGCAATTAACCTTGGACAAAACTGTGTCGCTTTTGTGGCTGCGCTCATTGGAATCTGTTTTGTTGACAAACTCGGTCGGGTTCCAATGCTCACCGCGGGGACAGCATTCTGCGCGGCTGTACTCGCATGCATGGCCGGTCTTACTGCACAAGCGACAGACATACCCAGCGGCAGGAACGCGATTGTCGCCATGGTTTTCTTGTTTCAGATTGGTTACTCATCCACCTGGACCCCTCTTTCTTTCTCATATTGCGCTGAAGTGCTCAACTTTACCATTCGTGCAAAGGGGATGGCGTACGTAGAACGTCTTCATTTTATCTCGCATCTCGACTTGCTAAGTTACTCACAGATTCTACTGCATCTTCACATCCTCAAGCGGGTTCTTCAATCAATACGTCATCCCAATTGGACTAGCGGACATCAAATGGAGGTAATATTTTCCTCTCCTGTTTGAAGATCGTTACCCTAATAGTAGAATAGGTTCTATATTGTGGGCGTCTGTTGGAACACCTTCGTCGCTCTTGTCATCTGGTTTACCTATCTCGAGACAAGTGGCCTCACCCTCGAGCAGATTGATCAACGCTTCAATGGTGTTGCTCGTGAGGATGTCATAGACGTCGTTGAGGCCTATGATGGAGTCAATCCGATCTCTGATTCAGAATTGAGGAACCCCAAGCAAGGCGGGGCCAAAGATGATCAAGATGTCTCTCAGGCTTGAGGGCTGGGGACCTCATGGGAAACTCAACATGTCTCTTAGTGTTAGATTAAATATTTGGACATGTAGATACTCACAATATTCCTAAGGCCCTTTTAGATACATCAACTGGTTATCTTTATGCAACTCGGCTTCAGTCCCTTAAGGCTTTGATACTTAGCCACATTATGTCTAAATATCAAGAAAACGAATCATTTCTTTCTGGTTCCAGCATAATGAAATAGACCAGTCACTAACTTATGCCATTATCATGCTTTAGCAAGCAAGTCAAACCCCAGCACAGATCGGCCCTCGGGCGAAACATCCCCGTATCCCGTATATCCCTTGAATACAGTCTCATCAAGCTCCACGCCGACACAATCAGGAGGAGCCTTTCCAGCCAATGCAGCTTCCAGTTGGTTTTTCACAAATTCCTTGTTTCCGACCGTGGTTGGGCACGCCGCTACGTAAACCACAGTTGCATCTCCTTTCCCTTGATGTTCTGGATCGACAGCATGGCACATCTATTGATAATTAGCAATCACTGAATTTATGACATGGCATGAAAGTCTCGGCTTACATCTGTGTGCCACCAAATAGTATCTCCTGGGTTCATAGGTGGTATATGCATAACACACTCTTTTAGGCGAAGATGTGGGTGTGAACTTGGGCTCAGTCTCTGACTCTGGTCTGTCATGGTCCCCGGAAACCAATCCGAATCACGATTGAATGTCCATTTTGAAGCATCCATCAGATCTTCCTGGTTCGAAGGGGGATCGAAGAAGGGCCTCAAAAGGACATAAGAAATGACTCTTGATACATGCGGGTATAGCAGCAACGTCCCGCAGGATGGGGACGCAGACGTGAGAGCAGTCCAACCTTGGAAAGAGCGGAAGACGACAGAATGTGCCTTGGCTTGGAACATGAACTGGTTTGCATTCCTGCGCTTTGTGAGGTCGTATTCGTCGTGCAGCTCTGGTGTGCCAGAGAATACGTGGCTGTAAACGTCCCGGTACTTCCTGTCTGCCCAACGACACAAACTGCCGGCGTCAATGTGAGGACCAAGGCCCAAGAACGTCTGTCCAGGCGGGCGGATTCGTGCTGCATCCGTGTAACTCAGGGGCTCAGGGCTTGTTTCGCCGGATTCGTCGTGATAAAGCGAGTTTAGAAGCCGCTGAAGCAGTATTTGGTTCGGGTGCGTTCGCACTGCGATCTGGGTTGGGGAATTGTACAATCGGAAAATCGACGGGGATCCTTCTGGCCATCCCTGAATACCGTCTCTATTCTCATGCACGTAATTTTTCAGGTTTTTATACAGAGAGTCGGCCTCTTCCTCTGCGATTACGCCGCGGACGATGGCACAGCCACTATCCTTGATCTGCGATCGCTGTTCATTCGATAGACCATCGGCGTGAATGTCATCCATTTGAAGCACGGGGATAGATGCAGCTCCCTGCGTACTCAATCTGCTTGTAATAGCTTCTAGGTCTTTGCATACGCGTAACCAGCTTTGTCGAAGCGCCTCTTCGCCATACTCAGCAATTGTCTCTGCCTTTGCTTTTGAGAACCAGGGGTCCTGAGCGACAGCTGGGGGAGTGTTGAACTCAGGCCACGAAGGCCATGCTTCGAGTTTCTCAGGCATGCGAAAGATTATTTTCGTGTAAGGATTTGTGCAATGGATTGATCAGTTGATACTGCAAGAGAGTGTACGCCATATCACTGAGCATTACCAGGTGATAAACATGCAATTTTAGAAAGCGCCGGATAACAAATTCCGGGTTCAATCAGTCCGATGCGGGCAGTCCGACGGGCACACCATCCACTGAGCTAAGGGTCGGACAGGTGCGCAGGAGTCACTCTCACAAAACACATCAGCGGCTTCACCGAAATCGCATCGGCCGAACGACTCCACGGTATTAACCAAAGATGCCCACACACATATCATCCGTCAAGGTCAAAACAGACTCAGCCGCCCAATGCAATAGATAGAACCTAATGTCATAACTTTAACCTTAACTTCGGCGCTGGTAGTTATCATTGCGCCTGGAGCCTGAAGCTAATGTCGGCTCGCCCGACGGCCTATTCTCATTAGACCAGGTGCCGAGTGACCATAATGAGATAGATTTTATGATTGAAAATTAGATTACCATCACCAAGCATCTATCTATATTTACGAAGAAAGATTATCTTAAAGTTTCATCCCATATCACGCCAATCTCATCGCATCTCAGATAACTTGCCTCGCCCGCCCTCTCAGGCAATCTGTGGTCACATCTACACTCATTGCAAAGCGCCTCATGCAAACACGCTGTTAGAGCAGGCCTTGACAAAATAACCAGTACCATCCTTAGTTGTTGCACCACTTGGCGATGTAATGGCAAAATCACTGATGCCAACGCCTCCACCATTCGCCCACAGCCAAGTGATGGGGATTGCATCACCCTTGTTCATCGTGACTGAGTAGGAGCCGGGGACATTTCCTGCGCCTGTTCTGCTGGACTTGTATGCAGCATTGTCATCGTTCCAGGCGCTGTAAGCCGTGCCACCCACCCAAAGGTAGCCCCAGTTGTCAATCAAGTCGCCCGAAGTCGAAAATGTATATCTTCCTGTCTCCTTGGCAATGAAAAAGCCATTAAACAGGAGGGCCGCGGTATCGGCTACAAATGCAGGAGAACTATCGGGAAGAGAAAGCATTGATCCTGAGGATTGAAACGTCAAGGTTTGCAATATTCCTGTCCGGTCACTAGCCTTGTTCTTGAAGAAGGTAGATGTAAAGCCTGTCTCGACCAAGTACGCGTTGAACGTGTGTTGATATTTGCGATAGAATAGACCATTTGATGCAACCGTTGTTGGTATAATGTAAGCAGTCACCGTTTTGGTTGACGTGGTCGTTGCTGCGGCAGTAAATATGTTCGTCACTGTGACCGTAGCTTTTCGGGTGCTATAAAGGAGTTAGAACAATCGCCTTGCTGCTCTATCCATACATACTAACATTTCCGCAACAAGATTCAATGTGACTGTTTTTGTTCCGACCGCTAGTGTCGTACGCCTTGTTACCGTTGTAGTTGCGGTCAAGGATGGCAGACATTTACATGCTTGCGAGGCCTTGCTATCATCCCAATCATCTGGGATGTCGGGATGGCTTGGAGGCTCGTAGCCATAACGCTTAAAAACGGTAGCAGTAGGGGCAGTTGCAGTGTAGGCGCTGTTCAGGCAAGTAAGCGTGGTAGTGGGTCGCGTCGATGTGACGGTTCTAGTCACAACCTATAAACAAAGTCAAATTAGAGGAGCCTCTTAAACAGGATCTTTCATGCTCATACCTCAGTTTTGGTTGAAGGTTTAGTCTGGGTGATGGTGACTGTTGCAGCCACAACCGTCTGGAATTTCGAAGACGATGCACCAGTCACTGTGATGGTACGCACATCATCAGTAGGATTTACCGTGAGAATTTCAGTTCTAGCGTGAAACTATTAGATATGGCTTCATTTCGCACGGAAATAGGAGAGCTACATAGTCTTGGTTGGGATTGAAATATAGCCTTGACATAATGCCGGCGCCGCTTCATGATTCATCAGTTGGGCGACGACGCTGTTCCTTTTGCAAAACAACTTGTCCTGATGATACGGCCCGGCATATACCGCAATTGGTAACAGAAGAAGGGAAGTAAGTTGTAAACGCATATTGTACAAAGAAATTGGATGGAGGTCGTGATGAAGGTCTGAGTTGATGTTGAAGCATCGATAAGATGAAGGTGCATGTAGTTGAGTACTTATAGTTCTTCCGTCAATATTTCTTCTTCTCGGCTTGCTCTTTTACATCCCGACTGCTTCCACAGAGATTGTATCAACAACAATACCATGCGCTCTCGTAGCGCCACACAGCACACCATTGCACAGGTGGCCACATGATCAAGGACATGTCTTAGGCAGCAAAATTGGATGTTCAAACTACCACACCGCTTGCTTGAGCCAAAAAGCCTGCATTAGGCCACATTCATGGTAGAAACTAGTACTGTTAAATTTAATCTACACCGAGCACTTGAGCCCTGCAGGGATCCAAACATTTTCTTGAGTCACCGGGTGGAAATTATCATATGAACCAGTACAAATCCGTACATTAGCAGAAACAGCATTGAAAGGCCTCTGGATCTCCTTGCTGGTTCGGAGTTGGATAGATTGCCGATAATATGCAAGAGCTCAAATGGGCTAGACGATGGACTCAGCCAAGAATTGAGGCGCACGTGAGGAACCGTTGGACAACACAAAGCGTTGGGTTTCTGAAACAACTCTGCTGCAGGTCACCGGATAAACCGGTGGTTAAAATATTCCTGCTTTACTTTTAGGGCGCCCTGAGAACTTCCTACGTCAGTCTAGGATCAAATCTACTCCCAACAAATGGTTCTGCAATCAGCGACTAATACAATTGTGATTCAAGTGTCTATACAACATCGCTACTAAAGACGTCCAACCTCTAACTCAATTTGAAAGTTGCGATTCCTGGTAAAAAGCAGAACCGTAAGCGAAAAATCCAGTGTCTCAGACTAAGTAGCGCGGTTCGCTTGAAGGTATACCCAATTAGATAAATAACCTTTTACAACCGAGCTTTGCTCATGCGAAATGTGAGACATGTCATTAGACATACCATGCAAGAAGTACCATAAATAACAGTTACCAGAACTGCCCGGCAAGGCGTCCGTCAGCTATGAAAAAATAAAAGATGTGTGCCATTGAAGCCATATTCGATCAAGCCCTGTAACCATATACATGCAAACAGCAATCTAGGGATGAATCTACAGATCAGCCAGTTTATTCAAGCTTAAACTATAGACTTGTGGACTTGTGGAACCTAGCTTATTATTCTAGCAAGTCTCCCCGCTCTCGGGGTATCGGAGCTGCTCCTTGTCTCAGCCCTCACGATTACGAAGGTCTGTAGGGCCGATGATCTCCACCGCCGCCAGCGGAAATAATCCCGTTGTCGGTCACACGCGCCGCTACTTCTAGTGATTGCTGTTTTCTTTCTATAGCAGCTATCCCGTTTAAAGACAGTTCCTGGTTGAAGTCAGATTGTACCTAAAAGGGGTGTGCCAAGGTTTGTGTCAAATTTGCTTTTCCCCTTGGTTATTACCGAATCATCAAATATTGACCCCTATAATCAATAAATGTGGAACGTCCAAATTACAGGTTCCTCAAAGGGTGCGACCTGATAATCACATAATCTGGCAGTACAAGGTTGGACAATGTCCAGCCCCTCTGTAGAGGGTATCAGCGGACCTGCCGACAACATATCGGCATAATTGACCTTGGGAGCATTGGAATCATCTAATTAGCGGTCTACGACATCACTACTACAAGTGAGGTTTCGCACAACGTTCTCTTTCTCTAGGCGCTCAATTGGTTTGTATCCAAAAAGAGCCTGTTCTAGCATCCAACCTATATCGCTGAGGTGCCAAGTTATACGCTCATGTACCAAAAGCTCGTCTATTTACAACAGTTAGATATACTTGTCGCTCCTAAATCAGATTCATAGCCATGTCTTTAATACCATCGATGGCCAGTCCACTCTCCATCAATGATCAGTTTTTACAAAGATTGCCGGTGGCCAAATCATATTCCCAGGCATCGCTTCCCACTCCAGACAAAACGTACAGACTCTCTGTGGGATCATATTTCATCTTGATCTTCAGCAGTTCGTCATAATAGTCACCGTAGAAATCCTTCTTGAAGTGGCTATTGAACGGGTTGCCTTCGTTCATGTAGGCACCCATATCAGGCGCCCATTCTCGCCACAGCTTCTCGGTTGTGTTCTCCAAATACGCGGCTCCCTTACTCAACATCTCCTTCGGTGGCAGCGTCGAGTCAAGAGCAGCATTGTAACTCATGGCATGGAGGTAGGCCTTTCGCCACGATGGGAGGAGGGCGCCACGCATATCTTTATCAACTTTGGCGGGACCAGGGCCGCCCTGCAGGCCAATGACGGAGAAGCCAGATTCATCCGCGCCAGGACCCTTGAGCATTCGCTTTGCGTAGCTGACCAGCTTCTCTTGAGAGATATCCTGCAGCTCAGCACGGCCAAGGAGGCGGCTTGAGATCATACTCTCGGCGCCAGCAGCGCTAGAACCGCCTGCAATCAGGCCATCCAAGAAGGAACGGTAGCTAGTAGGGCCAGTTGTGTTTGACTGTACGACGGAGAGAATGCTGTCATCATTCCCACCAGCTTCTCGCAGGCGTTGAATGGTTGGCTTGATCAGAGCATCAGCAGCGGATGCATTCATATTGTACGCATAGAAGCCCTGCGAGACACTCACGCCGGCCTTAGGGCTGCCCCTCACTACCACAGCGCCAGCCAGACCAGCGTCCATCAAATCAGGGAGATCGTGCAGCAAAACAGCGAATGCCTTCCAGCTCGCGTTGTAAGCAGCCGAGCTGTTTCCGACTGGCGCAATACTAAGCCCAGGGCTTGTGACAGTAGGGGCGGGGTAGGTTCTGATGACATAGTGAATGACAATACCGTACTGGCCAGCACCACCGCCACGAAGAGCCCACAGGAGATCTTGGTTCTGAGTTGCATCAGCGGTCAGGATGTCTCCTTGGGTCGTCACCACGCGCATTTGGTAGATGTTATCGGCGGCGAGGCCATAGTTGCTGGACAAAGGACCATGGCCACCGCCCTGGATGTGACCACCTGGGCCAACCGTTGCGTCACTGCCACTGACAACAACGCGGCCACCATCGAGGGCGGCGCCTACGGTTTGGCCGTAGTTTAGGCCGGATTCAGCGATAAGAACAGTGTCCGTTTTGTTCGATCCAGGAATCTTCCAGTTCTCCTCGAGCTTGAATTTCGTAAGGTGATGCGTCCAAATGGATAGGGCGTGAGCGCCGCTGGATCTATCGAGAGTGTCAGCGCCTGTTCAGATTGCAGAGATTATGGTTCGCTCCCTTACCGTCCATTCAGGTCATGTCCAGTGCCCTTGACAACAATTCGAATGTTCCGTTTAGATGCCCATCGGACAGCCACAGCTACCTGTTCCTCATTCGTAGCATTGACGACATAGTTGGGGTATCCACCAAGGCTGCACCCCGCTGTTGCATTGTAGCCAGGGGCACCGGGTGGCAGACAAGAATTGTTGGCGTAGACGGGAGAGGCGATGGACTCGGGCGACGAGGCATGGAATGACGACTGGTTCCAATTGTCCTGGACATATTTGCAGCTGAAATGTGAATCGAGGGGATTGCCTGAGTAGCAGGAAGAGGCAGCTGGGTGAACTTGGAGAAGTACGCCCCCGATGGAACTATTCAAGGCGGACCATTGTTGCTGAGAAGGCCAATCGCTGTCAGACGGCGTGAGCTTGCAGGCTCTTGAGGCCAAGGCAGTTTGGAACAGGAGGAATAGGGCAGGAATCATCATTGCGGCGTTTGCACTGATTCTTGACACTACCTCCCAGAACCTGAGAATGTCGTCAACCTTTATAGTTCCAGAATCCATCCCTTTGACTTCCGGTTTGAAACGTCCATGCTCTGAATGATGGCAATCCGAGATGCCGTCAGTGCCGATACCCCATACTGACATGGCTCAGATCTTCACAATCCCCATGCCGTAAACCACAATACCGAAGAAGCACCGCCTATTCAAGCCTCATTCAAGTTTGGCCTATGGCACAGACCAATTACGTGGACATGTACCGGGCACGTTTGATGGGTCATCATCGTTGAGCAGCCAGTCAGGATCGAGATTCTTTCGCGTTTGGTGCCAAGAAAGCGAAAAAGGAAAAATTAAGGGAAATTAGATGATGGAGATAGGTTCTATACGCGTATCCACGTCATCGTCCAATACGAAGGCCAAATTGTCGTATTCCATACGGCAGAGGTTCGTATTGCCCGTCCATCATATTGACTTTGGCACGCCAATCAAACTCCCATTCTTTGCATTCGCGTTTACTTTTGGCTCATCATTCCTCTCATTGGCCATTGATCATCAGTGATATGTTATTCAGGCAAGCTCCAAGATTTACGATCGGTTTAATAATACGCTTACGGTTGCGTCATGAAACCAACAAGGTGCCGCGATCCTGGCATCCTGTCCTCTTGTCTGCCTTAATCATTCAGCACTGCACGTCCCAGTGCGGTAAATATGTATCTATTGCGGTGTCCTCCTCTAAAAGAAGTTTGCGGGTCAAAGGTTGCCTTGCCAGATACCCTCCTCCACCATCAAATCAACACTGTCCTCGGCAACGCCCATTTCCTCAATTATCTACAAGCGTCACAAGAACATTGCTTTCATTGGAGTTTCGCGTTAATTGCGAAGCAAAAATTGCATTTTCATCATCGTGCTAGTGCAGGTGGTGTTCATGCTGGTTGAAGCGATCCCCGAAAAGTCGCAGATGAACTCGTGCTAGTGCAGCAGATAACAAAAAGTCTCAGGATTCTTCTGAGATATTCATTAAGGTTGTTCTCGGGGCCAAACTAGTCAATAGGCCCTTTATCTAAGGCCGTCGAATGAGCTGAACAGCTGGCACCACTGGTAGTCTCACCATCTCACCACTCGACGACTTACCCTAGACTAAAAAACCTACGTCCACGTCCATGTCCAGCATCAAACGAGCCAAACCCCGTGAACAATGCTACACCGTTATATAATAGACTATAAGAACTTTGGAATATGGGAGATTTGAAGATGGCCTTCTTTTCAGCCCTGATACTCACTCCTTCTATTTCAATAATTCTAAACGCCCGTCAATCCAAGTCGCAAGAAACCACCGCTTAGTTTTAGGGGAAAATGACATGGTACAACAATAAGGGTCGGTGGCTATGCAATTTCGTCTTCCTCGTCACCAAAAGTGAGACCTGATCAGTGTGAAACTTCGAATGATCGAGTCTGTAAGATCTCTTCACCCTGGCCAGGTGCAACCTTGCGTGAGCTACCGTGATTCTTGCGGAACCAAATTGTTTTAGAAGATATTGATTTATGTTTTAGCATTTTTACCCACAATCCAGTGTATCTAAAAGATCCAGGAAATGAGCACATGGCATTTCAAGAGTCACCGGTCCTGATTTTCTACCACAATGAACGAAATTGGTTTCCTACCTCAGGAAATAAAACATTAAAGTTCCGCCATGCTGACCGGTACCGCTGCAATGGAATAAACTAATGCCTCGGGTTAGAATTTACCGTACGACTTGCACCCAAGTTCAAAGGTTGTACCCGGGGTTGCCCAAAGGACTGGCCATGCCTCGAGCAACCTGGAGTTGGGATAAACTACAGTGTCACCAAATGTAGCTTGCCACCAATCTTTGCTACATCTGAAAAGGTATTCAAATCCAATAAAACTGAATTAATTACGAGAGAGTGGTTTCAAAACACCTGAAAAGCGTATTTCCTGGCTGCGCAGTGGCGACTGGACATGAAAAAGGTCTACGGAAGTATGAGTGAACTCCAAGTGTCTGGACATGAAATTGCCGAAAATGAACTCAAACACAATACATTGAAACCAGTGTCTGTCTTTCTTCCTCTTACGTTTCTTAATAATCGCAATGCATGGAAGAGTTCTCGAATCGTCTCCACAAAGAGGCGAGTCAACTGAACTCCTTTCGTATTGAGAGACGAGACAACTTCTACGATAAGCTATGCAGAATCCGGGATTAAGTTGGCCTAGCTTTTTGATAAGTGGAAACTCGTAACCGCTAATTTTTTGACTTGAATGATATGGCGGCATGGGCTTTTTCCCCCTTTGCCGTTTACTGGTTCATGGCGCCATGGGGATCGGTTTTGGTGGCGCGCTACTGGCAATACTAGGCTAGCCCCCAGTCAGCTGAGGCAGACTGGCGCGTGGATATTTTGAGGAACAAGGCGCGCGCGATTAGGGGCTCAATACAAATATCAGCTTATTTTAGCCGTCAGCACTTGGGCGTCGTCGCCTCTGCCGAACACAGGTTCCCGAACCAAAGCAAAAGAGTTTTTGGCTTTTGAGTAATGGCGCTCTACACCTGTAACGGATGTTCTGAAACCATCCCACCTCAGAAAGCCCGGGTCCACTGCGAGTATTGTGCCGCCTACGACCAGTGCGCGAATTGTGCAATTCTAAAAGTGTACACGGCGTCTCACAGCCCGGGGCACAAGACTACTCTGCACAGGACAAGCGGCTATGCACCTAGCCCTGTCAATGCCGAAAGTCCGCCCCATCCGTCTGGGCCGGGATGGGCCGCCATGTTTGACATGAGTACGCTGGAGGCCAGGCCCAGCTTCATCGACCTCGCTTCGGCAGTGTTTGACTGCATCGACAGCGACGGGACTGGGCTTGTGACGCCAGAAGCCCTCTCCTTTGTTCTAGACCTCGTCGGGTGCCCACCCAACGAGAATGGCTGTAAGTTGGGTCAAACGCCTGCCCCCCCCCCAAACACGGTGACAAGATGAATCCTGACACATGTGTCGTAGGGAGGAGGGCGTTGATGAAGGCAGCGGGGCCGGAGAAGGAGAAGGAGGCAGACGATAAAATTAGAAAGATTTACGATCATTTCTCGTTTGACTACGAGGCGAGACCTCGTCGACTGATGACGACGACTTCCCAGATGCCCTGCCTCACGCGGAGGGGCTTCATCCAGTTTTGGAAGGCGGACATGCTCAACGACCCGGCCAGGGTCTGCGACTACACGAACATCATCTTCCAAAACTACCAGCCGGCAATCTGGAGACAGCGGGGTGACGTGCCAAGACACCTCTTCCCCGTGCAGGCAGTGACATACGAGGCCCAGCGGACTTTTTACGCCCAGGCCAATCATCCCCCTCCTCCTGCTCCTCCCCCGCGGCCGGAGCCAGCCCGGCCGTCAGGGTGGACGGACACGATACCGTACGCACTGCCCAAGCCCAGGAGTCCAGACCACCCAAGCGCCGAGGAGCAGCGCCAGGCCGAAGAGCTGCGGCGGGCTGAGGCCGAGCTGGAGGAGCTCGAGCGGCAGAACGCGCGGAGTCTCCAGGACTTACACAGGAGGAACGAGCTCGAGTACATCCAGGCCCGGCAGCGCATGCTGGAGGACACCCACCGGAGCATGGAGCGGTCCCGTGAGGTGATGAACGAAATTGGGCAGGACAGGGACTACGTGATTGAGCGCTGGCGTCGTTGATTTGGATGGCATGTTCTAGCGCGTTGGAGCTTTTGGCAGCGCACAGCCTTTGAAGGTGAGTAAGTAGATGTGTTCGTTCGGGGAGATTTGATTTTGAGTTGGTGGCCGTGTTGGCGTTGTAGTTAGATGTAAATGAAGGAACGTCGCTCTTCGGCTGGCGTGTGCCGAGAGGAGCCCGTGCGGCATCACGCACCTGCAGGATGGGTAATTCCGGTTGGTGATCCTTTTTTAAGGTAATTGGGCGCACGATGCGTCACTCTATTCTTAATCTGCGGATACGCACCTTTGATCAATGATTAAGCCACAGATTAGATTGATCACGTTAACGTTAACTGGGTTCTTCTTGTCAAGGCATGACGGCGAGTATTTGCAGTCGTCAAACTGGCTCGGCACCGCAGTCTAGGGTTAACAAGAACAGCAAGACGGCTTCGCTACCGAGGGGTGGAGCAGTTATGCAAATCTTATTATGACGTGGCACAAGTGGTTATTGTGCCCTGCCACCACAGGGCACAGGGGGCCTCGTTTTTAAATGATGGTCGGCGTTCTTCCTGGCAGGCGTAAGGCGAAGGAGCGCGGCGCATGGAGACACCCATGAGACGGCCCCTGGAAGCTTGTTGCTGCTCGGATGAAGCTAACGGCATGGGGCATGTTGCATCACCATGGGCTCTGGTGGGCTCTGGTGGTCGCCTGCCAGGTTGCCCAAAGAGCTTGTTTGTCCCGGCCAGGGCGGCAGACGTGGGTCGTCATGGGCCGTCATGGACATGGGCAGGACATGGACAGGCCTTGATTGGACTGGTCGTAGCGGCGGGGGGTTGCGACCGTGGGACTGTGGCTTTGCCACTCTTTGAGCGATCGCCGCCGTCGACCAAGCTTGAAGTGCTTAAACGGGACGACGTGCAACACTGCCCCGTTTGAGTTTGCGTTGATCAACAGTCTTTCATCAGGCAACGGGTATTTTTTGGCTTTGCGAAACATTAACCTTGATATTTTACTGGGTCTTGGTCTGTTGATGATGCTATTGATGTTGGTTGGTTTGTGGTGTTCGTGGTAGATGGAATCATGGTTTGTTATTGCAGCACCAGTACCCCTACAAACCACCACCAACCACACACGCCACCCAGACGGTCCTTTGGAACATGCCATCTCACGCAGACCGCCGTCTCTGTGGCTGATCTGGGCCAAGCCATGGCGTTCGTTCCCAATCATCGATCCAACCTCACGCGCGCGGCACAGGCTGACGTTGACATGTCGCCGTGTCAGCCAATGACGCCACTGCGGTGATGGAGATGGGCCATGGGCGAGGGAACCACCCTAGCGCACCCCCCCTTTAACCCCCCCCCCTTCCAAGGTCCATGCCGAAAGCTAAGCTTTGTTCCAAAGGAGCCGGATTCCGGGACTAGGTGCAACGTTTGGAGA
>NAGG01000418.1:0-42220 GCA_003031705.1 Calonectria naviculata
TCCCACCCTTATCCCTGACACTCCCGACCCCTCTTTGCACCAAGACCATGGTTTGTGCGCTGCACCCTCTTCAGCTGCAGTTCACCATCTTGGATAACATCACTCATCCGTGGATGAGCCGCTTCATACCTCGCAGCAAAGTGGTTTTTCTAGATATAAGACGTCTATATGGATTAAATGACTGTGCAAAAGGTAGTTCCTTGCGCTCGGCATTTGTTCGCCATACTAATAAGCCAATCACGATAGCTAGTGTCCATAAGCCCTTCTCAGGGGCCACCAGGTCATCTGACAGTGTGCATAACCGCTGGATGCTGATGCCACCGCCACCAGAAACCAACAGATTGTCAGATTGGTGCGATTCTCACTGGTGTGCAACTCTCGCATCCAGGTGAAAAACCTTCAAGGTGAAAGCAGTTGACTGGAAATCCGGAGTGTTTGCTCCTCCAGCAAACTATTGGCACCTTGCAGGCATCGTGACTCCTTTGCGCACAAGCTTGGTTTCACTCCCCCAGGCAGCATCGTCCCAGGGAGCATCAGATTTTCGTCGCGGGATTCTTAACTTCAAATTCATATTTAGGCAGGCGCACGTGAAGCGAGGCCCACTCGTTTCATCACATGGGCAAATCTGCCTGCTGGCGTCGATCATGGATCAGCTACCGAATAAGATCGGTTGGCCAGGGTTGATCATATCATTACCGAACATGCCTAGATTAGTAGGGTCAGGGCCACAGCCCTCGTCAATATCACTGTGTACTGGATGTCAGTACCAAATCCTCTCGAGCTCGAGAACGCTTAGCTTCTGGTGATTGAATATTGTTGCTGCGCTTTTCGAATCTTGAGAGATATCTGCTATGCTAAATGACAATATTCCCAGTCACATCAAGGGAAGGATTTCCGTTATCTAGAAGCGATAATCAAAGCTAGAATACGACAGCATTTCATTCCCCGGAATGTCAAACATGTACCTCGCCAGTGATCACCCAGGGCCAATGTTATGAGTGCCGACATCGCTAGATACTGTGCACTAACCGACTCAGATTACAAATGTAAAATTGAGAATTTCAATACAGTTCTACAGGCTGAAACAACCTTGTTACGTCAATAATTTACGCGTCTCGCTTCCTAGGCACAGCCCCGATGTCGCTGATTGCGTGTCTCAACCAACCCTTGATCGCACGCTGCCGCAAAAGCTCATGTGACGAGAAGAAAACAGAGCCAACCATTTTCGCAATACACTTTATGCCTAGCATCGCCGCCATTCTTGCATGATATATCATATATCCGGTCAGTTGACGGGCAATTATTGACTCTAGCATTAGTTCTTCTCGCCACCCAGTCACCAGTCACCTTTTTGAATGCCACGACAGCCCCATCTTATCTGAACATGATAATATTTTTGGCACAAAATACATAGCTTGCATCCGGCACTCGGGGTTAGTGCCAACGCATTGCCAGGCTAAGCCCGTATCAGGCCATGGCTTGAGATAGAATTTTCTCATGTCTTAGATTACACGATGCACTCAGCCACTCACCATCTCCTCTTTGCAAATATTCACAATTGTGGCTATTCCATAACCTGGCCCCGCTCGTCAATGGCCGCGTTTTACCTTCTCGACTCTATCGCCAAGGCGCCCTTGAGCAAAGTGTACACAAATGAGGACACAAATGAGAGTCTAGCGGGGCACGCACTAGCACCGATTAGATTCAAGGAGTCATCACAATGTTGTTAAAATCTCGACGAGAACCATTCTAACCCATTACTCTAAAGGCCAGTAAGATAATAATAGAGACCAGTTGTTTGTGACTCGTCGCATGCAGTCGATTAAGAGGAAACGCACCTGCTCGCTGATGTGCTGTGCGAGCGATGTGCAATTTATCAATACACACTTGTGGAGTTATTTGGAAGCACTGCCGACCAGACATTTGCGGTCCAAGTCCTAGATGTTCCAACAAGCATGGTTCTGTCTAGCTCCGGCCATCGGCCCGTGTCGACGACATCCTCACGAGTTCCCGCTCCGACTTCCGCTCGTTAGCATGGCCCACCTCTAATATTTGGTATAATATGCGAAAGGTGGCCCCTTCACTGCCCTCATCATCTCTCTATCATTTCCCCTCCCGCACAGGAACAATCGTGCATTATAAGATGCTGTATTTGGAGGCTCCCCCGGTCAACATTGGTGACCTAGACATACTTGATGATGAAATGAACATGATAATACAGCCGGCAAGTGATTCACCAAGTACCAGTGCTTATTCAGATTGGTGCCTGGACGCCTGGGCACCTCACCTTTTTTTTTCACAGCCCCTAATACTTCGTTGCTCAGGCCGGCTTGTTTGATCTCAATGTCAACGCCTTGGATTGTGATGTGCCATTCACTGAAGTACCTGTAAGTCCGTTTCTCAAGGTAATAGTATCTCCATTTGTGGAGCCTTTACTAAGGGTCAGGCAGAAACCAAAGAAGACAGTTGCTGTCTGGACATGTTGTCGTTGTTCATATGGTACAATGCCCATCAGGCTCGCTTGTTGTCAATATTGTGGCAATCCCCGGTGTGCATATTGTTCAGTTGAAAGATATCGTGAGAGAGGACAACGTAGCGCTGACCTTTTCGGAATCGGGTCATGGTCATTCGTCAATGGTATCTGAAATCGTGGTTCAGGCGTACCTGAAGATTCGTTATATAGTCTGAGGTAATAACTGATGAAATAAATGTCACAGTTCATACCATGTCATAAATCTGGTGCCAGTTAGGAGTGCGATTCTAGAATTTGTTTACTTGTTACAGCAATTTATTTCGCTTAGGTTTTAAACGGTATTATAAGAAGCTATTTGTGGATAGAAAGCGAGCCGTGTATTCTCTAGGAAAAGGCTTAAATGATTCCCTTTTCCGTACACTAATCAGACAGATAGTCCCCAGCCTTAATACGTTACAATCCTGTTTTGTAATCATTCCAGTACTCTTGTTTCTCACGCATAGCCCTAACTGAAATTTCACCGTTATTTTAATCACTTTCCACGTCATGATTATCCCTGTCTGATCTGACACAACCTCGTATGATGCTTTTTACTCGGTCCCAGTTTAGCATCAAAGCAACCGCTAACCATACTATGCAGGAAAATACGGTGGATAGTGCAAGGAATGACGTGCTATTCGGACCAAGGGGGGGAGGAATAGCTGTGGGTTCCATAGAGAGAATGCTGGCTGCAAGTGCGATAGGTGAGAAGAACTAACATCTCTTAGCATGGGCTCCGTATGGATTGGGGCCACAGGCTCTATTAACTCACGCATAGCATGACAACGGTCATTATCTGTCCGAAACGAGCTATCCGGGCTTGAGTCTTTGAATCTTGGCCACCCTCGTGGCTCAAATGAAACGACAACTGTTTAAAGATTTATTAGAGATTTCCGTCCAATTTGTGACTGTTTGATCATACGTAAGCATCATATTCGTCACATATTCGACGTAAAGCGTCAATCTCTTTCAACGCATTCTCAAGTTGTATGAAATCAGCCTGGATTGTAGACAGATATCTCATTCCATGCTCGCTGAGGCGGTCAAATGGGCCCTCTCGTTCGGACGAACGCCAATGGCTGATTGTAGACGTGAGAGCTTGGGATGCTTGAAAAAGTAGCATTTTCGTTTGAGCTGCCCAGCTGCGGGACTGCTTAACCAAGTGAAGATTGTCAGTGTGTTGTGAGACCAGCGCACCATTGCCGGTAATGGGGCAGCTTTGAACCTGATAGGCGTGAGCATCTTGGTGGGATTGATGGAAACGGATAAGAATCCGCAAGAGATCCCACTTACGTAGGTTTCTATTCGATGTCCAAGCCATATTCTGAAAGCCTCCCATTCGCTTCTCACTTGACGGATTCGTGATTCCAGTACGACTAGAAAATATTCTGTAGGATTTAGCACTGGGGGGCTGGAACTCGTCCGGCCTCCCGTGAATGGGTCCGGATGGGATTCTTCCTCGGATTCTGTGTACAGGCCGTAATCATAGACGCTCTCTCTGTCTTCCTCATTATCAAAATACGTGTCAACGAAGCAATATGCCGCCCATCTCAACGCGTCCATTCCTGTAATTAGAACCGATATCTGGGCGCTACAGAGATATCTTACCTTTGCTCTGGGCACAGGGTGTATTCCCGGCCTCATGAGAAAGGATAAGTCAGTGACCTTCCTGATGAAACCAGAACTCGTCCGACGAAGATCCTGCGGTTTTTCGCTTGGGTGCGCAGTCCTCAGAGCAAAATACGGCAGATCAAAAGCCAATTGAAAGGCAGGAGAACCATGTGACTGTGCATAGTTGAACATTTGAAAACCATGGCTGCGAACGAAATTTGGAGTCTTACTGGAATCATGTAGCCCACGAAGCCTCTGAAAGCGAGATATCGATATAAGCAATCTCTTAATGCCCAAGCCTGTCGGTTTGAAGCTGTGAGAACAAGGGCCATGACTGCCCAGCGGCTCATATTTGTAATGAAACTTTGTCCAATGTCAGGTCCAAAATTGGCCATAGTGGAAGCCCTCTTACATCAATCGGCGGTCTGCATTCAGCTGCACCTTCTGGCCCGCATCACCTATGTCCAAACCGATGTTTTCAATGTCAGCCTTTTCGTTGTTGCCACTTTCTGGGAAGGGGAATCTCTAATTCATAGGTAAGTGTGTCTTCTATGCGATGCAGGCAATACTTTGTACCTCTTGTGCCAGCTCCAAATACAGTTTATGAACTGTAAGAGGGCCAGAGTACGGTCTGGCAATTGACATCTCTCCATCATTGGTGCGGTCATCAAGTAACGCAATGCATTCTGACCCCATGGTTGAGTTGCAAGATTTCAGTTCCTCGACTGTCTTTTCTGAACAAAATGACGCAACAAACTCAGTCTGCGGCGTTTCTCTCTCAGAGAAAATAGGCCCGGTCATGAAGAATCGAACCAAGTCTTCATCTGATTCGCCCAATTCTATGCCCAGTTTCACGTAAGGCGTATTTTCAGAAAGCCGTGCGCCGTTCAAATTCCAAATTCCATTTGATTTTTCATCCTTGATCTCCCTCTCTGGACATGGTGCTCGCCCCAGAGGTGGTGATCTGGATTCTTTTCTCTTGCTGACCAACTTCGGTTGATGAACAATTAGTGCAGCTTTTTCACTAGAGTTCCGTCGAATTGCCTGTTTTTTGGTAGGCCCAAACCCAGATCTGGACTTTTTGAGCATTCGGAAACTTCTTGGGGGTTTCATTTTAAATGTTTGCTGATGATGAAAACTTCTTGATTGTTCCTTTTGTGAAAGTGAGGCCAAGGGCAATGCAATGCGACTGAAGCGTTATTGAAAGCCCCCAATTATTGTTTCCTTTATATTCAATATTATTGATGCAGGTTTTGCGGTTTTGAATTATCTGCCTCGAAGTGTTTTAGCTGTTCACGGGATCTTGGTTACCTCTCAAGGCAATATTGCGAACAACATCACGACCGTGGAACGTTACACATATTTATAATTGAATAAACGGCCGACTCGCCCAATCTTTTCGTTTCCTAAATTTCCATTGCGATTGACCAAATCCGCGCCCGACATACTCCAGCCTTCACCGAGTCCAGGCGAACCGTCCAATCAACGCCTCAATGCCGCTTAGTTAAGCGCCCAAGGCCACTGAAATAACGACATGGTAGCCGACATTTTCAAGTCAATCCTTCACCGAGATTGATATGATAGGATGAGCTGGTTACACAACAGGAAGGATATACAAGTTGGGCACCAAACTCACCTTATTGGTGCGTATAAGGCCCAATTTTCAGGCGCTATCTGGATGCCATATCCCTACCTGGTAGGTGGTATGGGTGGTCAGAAATGTCCTTCTTCCCTGTTTTGAGTTCTCGGGAATACCCGAAAGGGGGCTTGACCGTCCGCACCGCATCGGAACCTCGAATCAAATATGATCACTCGGCCGAGACTTGAAAAGTGAGGCTGAGGCCCTCCCCTGACAGGCATTTCGGGTTGAAACATGCCCGTCCATTTTGTCAGCAACATCCATTAAGAGGCATTCCAATATTAGAAGGCAAGTAAAGCTATACTCGATCAATTGGTGCGGTTTAGCTTCTTCATTCATTACACCTTTGTACTGATACCTGCTCAACATTGAAGACGAGTAAGACGATTTCCGGAACAACCGGTCGCCGAGTGTCTACTGTGACGATCTACAATTTTCTCCAAGGGGCAATGACGGAGGATTAAATAATTAATCCAGTTTCTTCCATGAATAAATGACAGGAATACGGCTGCGTCAACTAGAGAAGTCAAATCCATCCATATTATGATCCATTCCAGTATGTTGGCGGCAATGCCATCGGATTAGAACTGACGGGTAAATGTAGTCAGCCGACTTGCTGGGTAGCCCAATGTTATACACTATGAATGTCAATCTGAGTAACATTTGTGACTCGTTACATATCCTCGTGCTACAGCATTAGAGGTCACGTGGTAGGGTAATCATCCACACTACAAGGCTATTTCAATTGGCATCTTGGGGCCATATAACAATAATATTATATTTACTGGAGCTCAATTCTAAATCACCACCATAACTTATAGTCAAATTCCTCCCTGATATTCAATTCAATATGAGATCAAGATGGACCATGATTTATGTTTGGTCATTAACAACAAAGCAAGGACCAACCCGAGTCACGCGACACACAGGTCCTCACTGATGCTCTACAACAAGGGTGAGTAGAACCAACTCAGACGCACCCTAAACAACAACCCAGTTTAATCATCCGCTTGATTATACCGGAAACTGTCTATATGGCGACCTCCCACCCTAGAAGCACATCTCTTCAGGATTGACTTAGCCATATTTTGAAGCGTCTTGTTTCGCCCTTGCTTCTCTCTGAACCATTCTTGTCGTGGAATCCGTCTTTGCCTAGCACCGCTCATGTGGGTCAATTTGGTCTTCAGCCAGTAATGTTTACTAAATCCTTGTCATCGATCCAGTTCGTCCTCTCGCTATTGACCCACAACGCCTCCCCACTCGAAAAACGCCTCTTTCCATGCGCACTAACGATGATGTGGCTTTGTGTGATTATGACGATCGTTGACCCATAAGCACGGGCGACGGGAATGATTTTAAATCCATTATCAAGAAAGTTGTTTGCTTCCGTTTCCGGGTTTTCTTATATGTGCATGACTCAAACCCATCCAGTTGGAATTTCCAGTGACGACATAGGGTAGGTGGGCACTTGCGCTTTGATCTCAATGTTGGCTTGGTGCACCTGGATATCGAAGTAGTTTATTGGTGGTGGTATCAACATTTCATAAGGATAAGTCATTCAAAAAGGCATGCAATTCTATTGGATTCTAGTCTATATAGTCTAAGCAAAAGTAGCATCTAGCCAATCTGACACATCCTGCCCGAAAACATCTGGCTTCTCGAGGAGAGCCCAATGGCCGCCTTCTCTTGTGATTGTTGTCAACTTGGGTAGCAAACCCACATCAACACTAGATTTCAACAAGGCGGGTCTGCACACAAAGTCCTGCTCTCCACCCCAGAACAGAAAAGGCACTTTAGCCTCTCTCACTTCGTCACCGAGGAGCTTATCTGCTTCGTTTTGAACACCAAAAGTGAAGGCCTTGTACCAACAACTGGGAGCCTCAAACCCATCCCGTTCGAATCGCTCCATGAAGTCTGCCCTGTGCTCAGGCGTGGCGTAGGGCAGGGTCGGCTGAGTCCGTCCTTCGCTGACGAACTTTCGCATGCCGCCGGGGGTGCACCAATTGTCAAGCCATGTTTTGGGTTCACCAAATGCCACGGCATATACAGACTCAAGGTTCTTGTTCATGATGCTCGCGCCGTCGTCGGCGGTGAAAAAGTGCCAGTACTCGTAGATGCCAAGGCCAAATGCCTTTTTAGTGGCTTCATTGGTACGATTAAGATCAAAGTCCCCGCTTGGCGGGAGATAAGAAACGTTCACGCACACGATGCCGCAAACACGCGAGGGATAAAAGTGATAGAATCGCTGGCACATGGCGCTACCCCAATCGTGGCCGAGAGAGATGACACGATCCAGGCCTTCACGGTCAAGGATTTCCACGGCGTCGGCCGTCATATGCTGCCACCCATAGGCGCTAGGCTCGGTAGGCTTGGAGGTCCCACCGTAGCCCAGGCAGTCCAGAGCAACAACTCCATAGCCGCGCGGGACGAGGTAATTATTTATCAGACCAGCCCAAAGCCGAGCAGAGTCGGGCCAGCCATGGAAAAGAATGATGGTGGGCTTGGAATCCCGGGCGGGCGAGGTGTAGTAGGTGTAGGTGAACCCGCGGGACACCTGGAGGGTTTTTTGGGCGAGCTTGGAGAGATCCATCACTAGTGGTCAATTAATTAAGTAAAAGATTCGTGGCGAGCAAGCTATGCCGGAGCTGGAGAAGAAGGCGCCTTATAGATAACAGGGTTCCCCAGCCAAGGTCTGCATGTCTCAGGTCTCCACTTCTGCCGAGGGTTGGACAGTGATGAGCCCACTGCCAAGGTGTGACAACCTGGTAGCTGGAGAAGAAAGATGATGCCAAGCTCAGGGCATTCGGCATAAGCACCATATCGTCACATCTGTCCCTCCTTGGTTTGCGCCTGAGCAGCGGGGTTGACAACTCTTCGTCCACAGATTCACCCCCTACCGACAGTCTAGTCCAATTTGCGAAGCAGAACTGCCGAATTGCCGTCTCCACCATGGCACGCTAGACGGCAGGCCCTAGGCGGTATACGAGCTTTGCGAGTTGCGGGGGCGCTATTTTTCACAAAATCAGGGCCAAGGCTGGTGACGTACTTGTCTCGGTCCCGGGCCTTGGTGGCCGATGAAGGCATTTCGGGTCGGGCATCCGGGTCACACAGCGTCCGGGGAATGGGGAAGACAGCATGCAAACAAAGGTGGATGAGGATCTGACTCGAATGGTGGCGGTGGAGCTAGGGGCGATTAGCAGCGAGATAAATTGACATCGTCGGTATTACTGTGAGATGAAACCTGGGGAAGCGACATTATTGCTTCCAGTTATTGCTGGGCCATGTCGATCGACATTAGGGGCTCTTACTGGTCGGGTCGCATTTGTGCCGCATCAACATGGCCGAGCCTTACTTAGCGCTAGTACCTGATCTGAAACGGACATGGACTGCTGGTCTTTCGGCTCCATCAAGCATAAAAAAAGAGGCCATTATTGTTGAGGCTCTTCCAAATCGTGGGGCGATAAGTGGACATGGCAGCACGTGCATTGCCAGAGCTGAGATTTGGGATACAAAAGGCGTGAGGCTAATCAGCAAGCTAGTGTCGTGGGCTGTGCATCATCCCGGACGTGCCAATCATCCAACCAGACAGGGTTGTCGAATGGGCCATGCCCTGAGTCATTTGAGATCTGAGGAGGACTTTGGTTCGAGATTGAAACCCTCAAATGTCCCCAGAATGGCACAGTTCATAAAATAAATACAGATGGATGCCCTCCTGGCCCATCCCAGCGCCGACTCGGCCTTGGCTCTGCTTCCTTCGAATGTAACAGAAACTCCACACAAAAACCCTGCAAGCCTGCAATCCTTCAGCCACGTGGTCTTGGCAATCGACACCGCCTTTTCCTGGATAATTCCGATCACTTCCTGAAACTCTGCTCTGCCCAACCTGCGCTCTGACACATCTGCAAGGCACTGCACGCCCCCCGCCTCGTCTCACCTTCTTTCGGCTACGTCAAATTCACCAATACGTGGGCTGAGTTGATATACTGTGGACGACTTGGATTAATCTCCCAATCAGACACAATTGCGAGGGTTTTATTTTTATTTTTATTTTCCTTCTACTTCTTCAGGTCAGGGCATCATCGATTGTAGACGTTCACGTGTCCGCAATGGATTGATGGATTTGTCTGTCTGGCCGACATTTACCTGTAAAAGCACAATAAACCACCACCCTATGTAGCATCATGGCTGGCGTTCCTTCCGGGCGAGGATGCATCGCTTGCCGAGCAAAGAAGAAAAAGGTGAGAATTAGAGGATGCGGCGAGACTGCCTTTGCTAAAGACACAAGCGACTAAGTAAAACGTTTAGTGTGACGAGGCCCAGCCAGCGTGCGGTAGATGCGTACGACTGATGCTTAAGTGTGTTGGAAGCGGCGTAAGGAGATTCAAGTTCAAGCCCGAGCATTTCCAGGTTGTCCAAGGCAAGGTCCAGATGTCCGGTATGCCAACTCCTTCCCCCAGGATGGCACCAACCAATGAAACGACGAGAATCGGTGGTGCGCTCGTATCAATCTTGGAGCTGCAGGATGTGAGATACGACATCTTCATGTATGGGCCCTTTCTTGATCAGCTCCCGCGCCGTCTGGGCTCCAGCCCAGCTGTCGATGCTGCAGTCAAGGCCATGGTCGCCTCATTCAACGCCATTAGACAAAAAACATCCCAGAAGAAGGCACTGGCCTATTATGGTGACGCATTGTCGACACTGAGACAGGCGTTGAAAGACCCTGCCGAAGCATGCACGCCCAACACGATGTGTGCCATCTACTTGGCACAAGTCTGTAAAGTAAGGATCGCCACAATTCAGCAGTGTCGTTATGATTAGTAATGGTGCTTACTATGGGTCAACAGGAATGGATGGGCGGCAGTGATACGATCTCGCCTAAGCATGGTGGCATGTTGCTGCATCTGATGCGTGATGCAGCGGCCCAGGGTCGGCTGCACGAGTTCGACCCCAACTTGCTGGATTATTTCCTCTCAACCATAGTACGATTGAACTTTTTGAAGACCTACTCATGTTCATATAATAGTACTGACTGAATCTTCGCAGGTTACAGAGAGTTTCTGGAATCATGACATAGAATTTGACCAGAACTTTTTAGACATCTTTCATCAACTCTCAAGCCCACGGCCGGTCAACACTGGCTCCATTATTACTGTTCTACCGGAAATATTGGTAGAACTATCCATATATATTCGAGAGCCCGGAAAGTACATTGATCAGATACGTTGCACATATAACCTAATGCAGTCCGAACACGAAAAGCTTCGCTCTGCGGTCCGGAGATGGAAGGAAGAAGCTGCTGAACCAAACGCATCAATCCTGACCAAACAAATTGGAGTACGATACAACTTTATATACGGCCTTTTCTTGGCCCAGGCATTAATTGTCAATCGCATTCTGCGAATGTATGACAAAGACCCGAAACTGGTTGAAGAAGCTTGCGAGCTGTGCGACCAAGTCACAGAGCAAGCAATAGAGGCCTACAGCAGCCGACCATTTGCAGCATTCTTTGCGCCAAAGGCCCTGATGTCGGCCTGGGCTACGATAACAGACCCGGCTAGACTAAGAAGAGTCGAAGAAGTCTTGGCCGAGTACCAAACAGACTTTGAGGAGGGATTGGACTATCTCAGAAACGCCAACATAATAAAACGCGCGTTTGCGATTATGGAAATGAGACTGAAATCGGGCAGGGCGGGGGAAATAGAAATGTCCGAGGAGGAAATAGGCTGGTGCCGGGACTCGATGGAGGGCGTATCCGAATGCATCGTCCTGAAACCCTTTGGGAAGCATCTGGTGCAGGGAGACCCTCTCGAAATTAGGACTCGTGTGACTTCCTGCTCGACGAGTCCAAGTTCATCCACTAGTGTGGACAGTTGATGCAAACAAAATAAACAAGACAAAGAAAAAAAACATGTTAAAATTAACTTATTCGCCTCTTTTGCGTCGTCACATGGTTTCTTTACTTGGTAAATTTGGGCACGAGATTCCGCAGATTTTCGTCCATGGTCAAGTTAAGCTTTTTAGCTAGACCAGTTCTCAGGGATTCAAACCCGGCGTGTCCGCGGACCGACGCCCTGCAGAATTCCAGGGTCTCGACATACAACTCCACCAATGGTTTATCGTAGTCAGGCACTAGGTCATCGTTGGAGCAGTCAATGGCAACGCCACGCATGGCGTAGACGACATCCCGGGGCTCGGTGCAGCAGAGTTGGGTGTGGATGGAGAAGAGCAGCCATCTGCTCATCTTGTTGGCGAATTCTGGTATGTCATATTTTGTGACTCGGTGCAGGTTTGCGGCCGAGCGCGTAATTGCGCGGCAAAACTCATGCTTGTCCTCGACATAATTGATCTCAGCCAAGGATTCGGCAAAGTCCTCACCTGAAATGGACCTGTTGCCGCAGTGTATCGTCATCTTCCGGGCCAAGTGCATTTCTTGCACCACCCATGCACGGCGCCAGTAGGAACGCCCACACAAGGCCACTAGAGCCTCATGGTTGGAGGGCTCTGACTCGCCAACGTATTGGACAATGTGCTTGTGATTGCCAAATAAGTCCATGGCAAAGTCACTGCCATCTGCTTCCTCTCCCAACCAAACGATAACATTTCTGGCGCGACCATATATCTCGCCCATGTAGCGAACTTGCTGGTTCCTCTCTTGGACGTCTGTCTGGTTAATGCACAGCGCGTCGATCCACAAAAGTTTAGGCTCCTTGTCGTCCCTGAGTTGAATGAGCGCCTCGCAGAGATTTGCACGAACTTGTACAATGCAATCATCCAGGATAATCGAGGGGTCCGTGTCATTATGCTTTCCCCATTCATATGACAGTGCCTGGTAGGGATGCGTTCCAAGGTCTGTATGGATAATGCCGCAGCAGATTGGAGCATCATCGGCCCCAGGTAACAGAGAAACAAGCCGGATCTCATCTGATTGCTCCAGGGGGTCATATTTGTACGCTGGTGACAATTTCGGTGCTGTTACAATCTCCATATTTGATCTGATTGAATCTGGCGATGTACTGGGAGAGGTTGTGTCTGGCATAATGGACATGACTTGTGATGGTGGATGAGATGCCTCATGGTGGCTGTGTGTGGCGCATGTTATGCTCCGCCTCATTCATTTTTGTAGCAAGCCAACTAGGAGACACTCGACATACTCTGCTTCAAACACATCGCTTCTATGTAAGTATGTATCCCAACGACGTACACTAAACCCGTTGCCCAAGAAGGCCATTTGGGTCGTGGTAATATCATTTATTGAGATGGCCCATGTAGTACTATCATCTTGGCCATCGCTTGAGCTTCTAGCCAGCTAAAGCCTTTCCCGATAAATACCGGTACGGAATTGAATAACGCCTTCATGTGTCCCTTGCCAGGCGTGGCGGTGCAATGCAAATGTTTCGAACTCTGGGGCTGGAATACGGGGGAACAAGCCCATCTTGACCACAATCCTGCCAGGGCCAAGTGCTGAGGCGGATTTAATGGGACTAGAACACAGTGAAGCGACTTTTAGCAATCCATAGCAAAGCAAAAAGGAGCCTTGAAAACACGTACTTTCCACACTTTGAGCAGAAGTATCTTTCCACTGGCGTGCCGCTTCCAGTAGCGCTGTCGACATACTTCGATAGTGTGCCCTCATGATCGATTATTGTGACTTTGGACTCTTCGATTATGAGGTTGCTGGCGACATAACTACCAGAAACCTTTCGACAGTTGGCACAATGGCAAAGATGACCACGGCGCTTCGTAAAGAGCTCGCTGTCTGTAATGGTCACAGCAATTGACCCGCAAAGACATGTTCCTGTTAAATTTTCAGGCGATGCTGTCGGATCGTAGGAGTTTGGATCGCCAGTAAGAGGAGGCATCGTCGTCTATGAGTTTGAGAACTAAGCTGCAGCGATTGGTGAAGAGCAAATTAGGAACTTTTACGGCTCTTGTTCCAATGCAAGGCAGTAAAATTGTGTGCGAGAGCTTCAGACCAGCCCCTCTTATATCTGACCTCGAGCAACAGAAGCCATGCTGTAGTTCACCTAAATATGGCAATTATGCACTGTAGACTCTGGCCCGAGCCGAGCGGCAAGCAAACGGAAAGTGGAGGTGGGTGAACTTGCTCCACGTTCCAGGTTGCGCTGATGCACCATTCAAGACTCAGTCAATATGACATAAAATAAGCTGAGTAATCTGAAGGTTGATGGCGGCTCTGATAAACAAATGTATATTTTTAGATGGTTTTATCATCACTGTCCAATCAGCTGCGTAATTATTACACAGGTCCGCGCGTCCGAGAGTCCACGGACTCCATGGAGTTTAGTCCATGGGTCTGTGAATCTAAAAGTCCGTTATGACTAAATCGATTCTATGTCATTCATGTCGTAGCTGAATAGGATTGGTTAGTGGCATTCTTTGTCAAAATTTCTGTTCAATGTTTCAAGAATCGGAGTTGAAGCTAACATTCAACCCGAGGGCTAGAATGGGGATAATCGAAGACATCCTAAAAAAGACTGGTTCACGGTGGGGCCTTTGATGAGGGTTACTTGATCGCAATACACAAACTCCCAAAGCGAGTCTTTAAGATGGTATATAGTAGAGGTATAGCGGTTTTAATATGAACTCATCTTCATTCATTCCGTTCCTCAGTGTCCTTGCGCCATCATGTCTGGAATAAACTTCTCCTGTGCTCTCATTACCGGCGGTGGAGGTGGTCTGGGCAAAGCTATGGCTGCCTACCTCCTCTCCAAAGGGATAAAAGTAATCATCGCCGGACGCACCAAGTCCAACCTCCAATCCACGGCAGAAGAAATTGGTGCGACTGATTACTTTGTCCTGGATACCGGGGTAGTGGATCAGATCCCAAGCTTTGTTGAAACAGTCACGAAGAAATATCCCGAATTGGATTGCCTGATCAACAATGCAGGCGTCCAGCGGCGGTTGAACGTTTTGGAAAACCAGCCGTCAGATTTCCTACAGAAAGCGGACCAGGAGATTGATATCAACATTCGGGGCCCACTGCATTTGACCTTGTCGCTGCTGGACCACTTCAAGAAAGCACGACAGGGAGCCACGATTATAAACATCTCCTCAATCCTGGGCTTCGTACCGGCATCTGTCGCCAATCCAGTATATAATGGAACAAAGGCTTGGTTACATTTCTGGTCCATGAATCTCCGCTCGCAACTCTCCCGCGGAGGTTATGATAAGATTAAGGTGGTCGAGATTGTGCCCCCCTCTGTTGCCACCGATCTTCATCGTGACACCGGACACGCTAATAATGGGAAAGAAAGCAGTCAGTATGCAATTTCTGTGGAGGAATACATGAAGTTTGTTGCCGTCGGCCTTGAGCGAGGAGAGACAGTAATCTCTCCGGGGATGAGTCACGGCTTTGTCACAAAGTGGTATGAGCAATTCGGAGGCGCTTATGAGCAATTGTCTGGTTTGTCATGAGCTCTCAGTTCAATCATGTTATATTCTAGTGAGAATAGAATAGATGGCACTTCCGGTGATTTTCTATAGACCCGTCGAAACATCGTGCAGCCAGTCAATAGGAACTGGTCCTATGGTCTAACGGTTATGACTGTGGATTTTGATTCCACCAGCGGGGGTTCGACTCCCCCTAGGACCTTTCTTGGCCAATGGAAGACAAGCAGGGGCCCAAGTGGTCATTGCTCATATTTTTTGCACGTCAATGTGTGGGCTGCCGGGAATATGCGGCTTTGGTCATGCTAACATTTTGTCCGTGCCGATGCCGTTAGTGATGAAAAGGAAAGAATGACTGTCTGAGCAAGGCATTCCGCATTAGCAGTCCCGGGTTATTTCCATTAATGATGACGACATTGAAGCTTGTGATCGGTGAGATTGGCAATAAGAATGACCACTTGAACACACCCATCACGAGGTTTCAGACAGTATATAACTTTTGAAAATGAGAAGAGGATTTATTTTTGCCCTGCTTTTGATCACAGGTTTTAAATATTTAACAGAATTGATAATACTAAGGAATGCTACTATTTAGCTATACGATCTATATGATGGGATTTTGATGATTACTAGCAACTCGACAAAAATAATGAATACTGCATTATATTACCGCAAATTAACAATAAGTTTCAGCCCAGTCTTGCAATCAAGATGTGAAGCTGGCGATTTTACTACCAACATCCTTCTCAGCATCTAACCGAACCCAATCCTCTATCGGGGCTTAGGAATTGAAAGAGATACAAAACAATAGCTGCGTTGAGGCACGAGCCTGGTCACACCGCCGTGGTACATGTCGACTGGATTGTTTGATTGGCCACCTAAGCACTCTCATTAAAGGACACAACAACCTTCTTGGCTGAAACTCCATTCGCTTGATATTTCAAGGCATCTTGGATCTTATCCAGTCCCTTGCCGACAACATATGGGTCTGGCGCCGGGACAAACTGTCGTGTCGCCAAGGCCTCCGGCAGAAAGTCCGTATAAATACGAGCCACGCAGCCCTTCGGGTTGAGCATATCCCAAGCGTAGATAAACTTGACTTTGACTTTCGTAAAGTACGAGGTGATCGCATTCTTTATGAGCCATGTCATGGTGGAGAGCATGAAGGCAGCCACCCCAGTAAAGCTCTCCAGACGCGAACTATCCAGTGCAATGTCTCTGCCTGCGGTCGCGACAAATTTGTTGGTGAAGTGAGGGTCGTGACGCTGCATGACTGCGGTGCAGACCTCAGTGGCATCGCCACCGATGGCAAGTGCGCCTGCCAGAAAGCGACCTCGGAGAGCGTCAAGCATGTCTTGCACCAGCGTCTTGCTGTTGTAGTCAAAGACGTGGGTAGCTCCTAGTTTCTTGACATAGTCAAAGTTCCTTGGAGAAGACGTGGACAGGACTTCGTAGCCGGCGGCGACGGCAAGCTGCACAGCGTTGCTTCCGACACTAGACGAACCGCCGGTAACAATAAGCGCCCGTATTTTTCCTTCCTTTGTAGAGTTGGGGCGAGCTGGAACAGTGGGGAAATCCAGGCCTAGATGCTCTTTGTCGAAGAGGCCGACAACTGCAGTGCCCAGGGCTAGGCCGAGGACGGAGGCCTGCTCGTCTGTAACGTGGGCTGGCGTCGGGGCAATCATGTACTCGCGGAGAACGCAGTAGAGCTGGAAGCCCCCTTCGGCCGGGTTGTTGGACTCTTTCCCGATGGAAGCTGCGCTGCCACAGACTCTGTCGCCAACCTGGAAACGCTCAACACCAGGACCGACTTCAACCACAGTACCAGCCACGTCGGTACCCAGGACGGTGGGGAGCTCAAGATAAGGCACAAAGCGATGGCCCATCAACTGAAGGACCCAGTCAAAAGGGTTGATGGCCGCTGCACCATTCTTGATGACGACCTGGCCTGGGCCTGGGGGCGTGTAGGGCGCAGGGCCAACTTTGAAGGGTTTGGTCTTATGGGCCATGTGCCAAGCTGCCTGGTTAGTTGGGGCCATGATGGTTGGTATGTGAGTTGGAAAGGAGGCTTGATTTAATAAACAGCAGGAAGAATAACATGAAGATGACACTGTCTACCACGTCCATTTTATACATGCCAGCTCGAAAACACGGGTCAGTAAAATGTCGAGGATACGCGGCCTTCGGACTATGCTTTGCCGAGAGGATTCATGATTTTGATTATTCAACCCTCCCTTCGAGGAGCCATTGCTCGGCACTCTCCCTGGCTCACGGTAGCATACAGCGGGTGGGTGTTTGCCCGTGTCACCATTTCCAATCAAGACGAACCAATGGAATGCGACCGGAATCTAGTCCAGTCCCATCTCGGTCGGGAGCGGACTCCGGTCCCACAGAAGCTGAAGTGGAAGCCAATCACGCACGTCGTCAGCAGAGAGGAAATCCTCCTGGCGGGGCAAAGATGGCATCCTGACTCCGTCCCGGTGCGTGGATACGCCTCCCACCTCGCGGCCAAGCTAACATACACCCAGCATCGCGATGGAAAAGAGGAATTTTGGCCCCAGCACTTCGGCGCCCTATGGAAAGGCGTGCTTCAGCTGCTTCAAGGCAAAGGCCAAATGTGTAGGACGCTCCGATGGCGAGAGTTGCCAGAGGTCAGTTTCACCCGCTTTACAAGGACGGGAATGGGAATGGTGCCGGCTTATTAACATCGAGTGCCAAGGTGTCATCGTCTAAACAAGCACTGCTATCCGTCAGATTCTCTTCGTCGGCAAGCCACGGATGCAAAACAGAAGGAGAGTGCGCGAATCCATGAGCTCGAAGGCAGGCTCGAGACGCTTGTCTCATTGCTGCACCCGCGCCAGACGTTGGCAAACGATGGTACGGTGCAGCAGCTCGGGCTCGATTCTGCATCGCCAAATATGTTGAAGGATGTTTCCGACGCCGAAGTGGAGGTTCGTCTTGACATGTTCCGATCGCGATTGTTGCGCCATCTCCCTTTTGTCAACCTCCCCGCTCATCAAACAGCTGATGCACTGCGATGCGACCGGCCATTTCTAGTTTGTGCCATCATTACTGTCACATCTCGTTCTAAATATGAGAGACTAGTTCGCGGGAGAGAATTGAAGCAGCTGTTTTACGAGATGACACCAAGCATAGATGTGCTACTTGGCCTGCTCATTTACATCGCCTGGGGGTGGGAACACGTGCTCAACCGCTCCAGTCTTTCGCGGCTCATGATGCAAGCCATGTCGCTTGTGTACGAGCTGGGATTAAACAAGCCCATATCTCTAGAAAAGCACACAATGGCACATTTCTCGCCCGGTTCCGAGAATTGGTACGCCGACGGGGCGAACATGACACCCCAACTGTTCTTGGATAGTCATCGAGCTCTTTTGGCGTGCTTTCTACTTAGTTCCATGTTCGTATCTTCTCTTTTCCTTGCGTGTTACGTCCCGGCTAATACGACGTCTTTCCAACCGCAGCGTCTCTGGCTATTTCGAACAGATTGATGCCTTACGCTGGACACCACAGATGGACGAGGCACTGGCCGCCATAACCATAGGCAAGGAGTGCCCGACAGACACTGCGTTGGCCATGATGGCCCGAATGCAGTTGCTTGCCGAGAAGGCTGTTGGGATTTGCCATCAACAAGAAGAAGACCAAGCAAAAACGGGTCCATCGGCAACACTGGCAATCACATCGCTCAATGCTTTGCAAGAAAAATTGCAGGAGCTGCGCATATCAGCCCCCCCAGCTATCAAACATGATGGTAAGCGTAAATAAATGCAACTATGAACTGTCACTAACATTGCAATGTGGTGTAAAGAGATCATCACATCCCATTCATATTACGTCGAGTTGTGCATCAGCCAGGCGACGTTAAAGGTTGGCTCAAGGGTCCCAATAATGCTCAGCCATTTCTCCGCCATGACTCAGGGCGACTCAGCCAGAGGCACTGCCGGGACGTCTCCGCACGGCGTCGAGAAGTTGTCGTATGTTTGGCAATCAGCTCGCGCCATTAAAGCCTGTACATCTACCTTGGTGGTGCTGTCACCACCCAGCTTACAGGCCATGTCTTTTCTTCAATGGACTGAGCTTACACGCTGCATCGTGGTCCTAAATCAGATCGATCCTAGAGAACATCCAACTTTAGACTGGGCTGCCTTGCAAACCCTCGTCAACCTACCTGTCCTTGTCGACCTTATGGCGGGAAGGCTGGAGCAGGCAGCCATGTTTACTGGCGAGAATGATTCCGAAGACATCTTTCCACAACTTGCTCGAATGATGCGCAGTTTTCGGCCGGAAACTGACCGCCCACTATCGGAAGAGACAACATGGCTACACACAAAGCCATATTAAATTATTGCCAACACGATCATACAGTACCAAATACAGAATAGGCGAGATATCAACCTTAGTGAATCTTTTGCAAAGGTAATTCATGTTCGAAAGAAGGAACATTACTATATTGAACATAAGCCAACCTTGCTTCCGACAGATGTACTCTATTCCAACAAACCGGTCCAATTTTAACGTTCTAAGTCTGGAAATATATATTACATGAACGCTAAACTAATCAAATTCATTCTCAACGACCGATGTGCGGAAGTAGTTGCGTCCAATTTGGAGTCAAGTAAGCCCCAATCGGAATGTGCCGCAAGTTGGCAAACGCCTCGGCAACAATGTATATCCTCGCCAATGTGTACACGGCTATTTGGGGCCACAAAAGCCAACTCGCCAAGATGCCCACCACCTTGGGTATGAAATGCGGCTTGGAGACCAGAATCATGTTTGAGACGATGGCGCTGGTGATGATGCTACCGGCGTACCAGATGGGGAACGCCACCGCGATAAGTATTGCGCTGATCTTCCATGCCCAGCTCTCTATTTCGGTGGGGAAGTTTCGGTTCCATGCCGCAAGGTGGATGCCGCCGTATATCGCCGAGAGCACCGTGAGGAGTATTCCCAGGACATAGTATGCGCTGATGAAGTCCATGGCGCTTCCCCAAAGACTCAAAATGTTGCGGTTAAAAAAGTGAACATCGAGATTTTTCTCTCCTCCACTCAACAACAGTTTCCTAGGATTCAGTTTGTAGGCCGTGAACATTGTCAAGTCCAGCAGAGGAATCGAATGAGTCGTCTTTTCCCCTTGTTCCTCATCTTGAGGGGGGTTCAGGAGTCTATTATAAGATTCTGGCTGGGATGCGCCATGAGAAGTGCTATTCAGCTCACTGAGCTGTGCGACGCTAAAGGCCGCAAATATTCTGTCCCAGCGCTCGAGAAACCGTTGCTCAACTTTGAAATCGTACTCGCAATTGTCGATTCTGAGTCCGGAAGCCATGATAACGCCGCTTCGCAAGGTGCTCTCCCGCTTTAATGTGACGTTGTGGGCTCTGGAGGTTTGTGGGTCGAATATCGACAAGTCGTCCAGCGTTTGCTTATAGAAGAGTTGCTGAGCTGCAAGGGCAATCTCGCCTCTTATCTTTGTAAACGCCTTTGGGTCTTTGTCCTGCTCGAGATCTGATATCTGAATTACTTTTGGCTCCTTCACATCGAGAGGTTTCTGGCAACAATCTAATGTTAGTTTCTAGGGAACCTGTCGAGAGAGCAAGGCATCAAATACCTCGAGCCAACAAATGTAGAGGATAATTGTGCAGCCGACGTGGACCATGGTGTGAACCTCGAGCAAGGTCAAGGGGAGGCCAATGACCTTGCGGGTAACGCACTGTATCACCATCCATGTCACTTGCATGATGACGAGCCCTTTCTGCAAATAGTTGGATTTGCTTTTGTCCTCGATTTCTTCGTCCCTCACATATGGCAGCGCTTCCACTTGGGCAAGCCGGACGACGCAACGTGGGGTAAGGCGGGCTGAATAGCTGTCCGAGAAGTTATCCGACTGCCTCTTCTTCATACCGCGGGTTCGTCCCTTCATCGTCTCTTCTTCATCCAGGTCATGTTCGGATATGATGTCGGTGATGTCGACATGGATACCTCCCATGACAACAAAGAAGGCATACTTCAGATTAATGTTAAGCTAAAATCCTAATTAGCAGATATTTCTTTTACGCGCAGGGCAGCACTTACACTTCGGTCTACTTTTCCTTGCTGTTGTAATTCACGCAGTTGCTTCTTCAATTTTGAAGCTTGGTAGAACTGATCCAGGGCCATATACAAGACAATTTCCGGGGCAAAAAGAGACATGGCTGCCCATCTTATATGCCTCCATATTACAGTGTACCAAACAGTGCTGTTGGGGACATTGAGGTGCAATGCCGTGTAAATGCAGGCAATTAACGTGATTACACAGCTCTGCAGGATGTCGATGGTTCCTCGGGCCGCGGGGGAGGGTACCCATGCTGGAGCAATGAGCTTTCCAAGTGACCCAGTGTCATTTCTGTACGTCGAGTTCACCACCCATGGGGTTACTAGAGACTCCATCTCGACGTGCTTTGGCGCGGCATTGATCGTTACTGAATGTGGAGAAGACAAAGAAGCTTGCTGGGGAAGGGGGCCAAGACTTTTAAAAATAAAGCGAGGCGCAATTGGATCAGGGGTTAAAGCAAAGTCGACAGCCAATCCGGCATTCTGCCATGGGCCAGAATTCCTCGATGCTGGCCTACCAGCCTTACCCAGCTGGATCTTAATTTAGTTTAAGCCTCATATTTGCTAGCGGATTGGGCTGAAGCTCGCAGCTCGCAGAGGACATTGTAAAAACGGCTATTTTGTGACTATGGCTGCAGGAGGGCTTTCTGAGGCGTCGCCACTTCGCTTGAACCCCCTGACAGATTGTCACGCTGTGCCTTGCGTCTCCGCTTGGCGTATTTCTAGCCTTCGGATTGGTGAGTGTCTACCATTGCCGCCGGTGGCTGCGAATGGTTGAGTTCTGATCTAGAAGCTGCGAAGGAGGTTCCTACACAAGTAATATAAATTTAAACAAGGGCGTAAATAATATCAATTAAATAGTTATAATACTAGTTGTTTTCATTGGAGTAGGCGCCAAAATAACAGCCTCGCTGGTACAGTATTGAATCAGCCATGGGACGGCTAGGCGCCGAGTTTCGAGGCGCAAAAGGCGGCGGCGAATCCAGCCAATCCAAACTGATAGCAGCGATCTAGGACTGGCATTCCCCACAGCGACAACACGTCTGGCCACTGACAACCTTTGGCTAATGGACCGGTCGTGTTCAGCCGCAACGCCTGCCTCTGTAGCTTGCGTCTCATTCAGCATCGTCGGAATTAAGACGAGCAGGGCCAACGTGCTGTTTTGTTTTTCCATTTCAATTCCACATTCTACTGCGCTCTTATATCTATCTGGACGCCGACCCGAGCGCCGGCGATCCTAGCCCGTTCCTTCATATGAGGGTCCCAGCGGGAGGATTCGGGTAGAATCAATGATAGCTTGTCAAGACGAGGTGTTGATTCCTTGCCACGCTCCATCCACTGCTCAATCAGGCCCACAATGTTCTCTTCTCCCCACTGGAAGCTCTCGTTGAGGATAAAATCGTCCGTGATGGTGATGTGTTCGACATTGCACGGGATTACGTGCTCTAGTCGCAGGTTCGTGTCAGGCGTGAATCCCGCGAGAAAGACCAAAGGAACTCGCAACCGCCTCAGTTCCAACAATGAAACGATTCCTTCGAAAGAGCCAGTGGTCCTAAGGTACGGTCCGCCAATAGCTTTCGACCCGCAAAAGCCCTCGATTCCCAAATGTTTGAGGGTACCGCGAACATGAGAAAGCGCGGCAGCTATAACATCAAGGTGGATGGTGGGCGTATTAGCATGGTCACTCCAGGTCCGTCTCGGCTCATGATGCCATTCCCAGTGCAATCTTTGGAGCGACTTGGTTACCGACAACAGAGGACCAAGGTGATGCTCCCGGAGCCTCGTTATATACAGCGACGTAATGGTGGAGGGGTCCGGTGTGTATGCACCAGGCCAAGTGAATTGCACAGGGTTTCTAATAAAGGCCGAGATGTGCTCAACTGAGGGCAGGTAAAACAGCGAGAGGGCACCCGCAGGGTCCACGACATTGCTATCGTTTCGTCCTTCGTAGCTGCTGTAGGCCACTTCACGAAGTCGGTAAAAATTGGACAGCCTGGGATTTGCAGAGGGGCCGAGGGCAGATCTCAGCATCATGCCAAAGAGTTCGTTTTTCTCGGTGACATCGGGACCAAGGTCGAGATATTGTATGTTTGAAAGCTGGGCTACGAGAACTGTGGCCAACGCATCGATGGTCCCCACTCGAGCTTCGTTAATCCACTGGTTGGCAAAGGGCACAGCAGTATATTGAATGAACTCAACCACCTTGTCTATTTCGAGACCAGCAGTGTCAATTCTGGGAATCTCACCCTTTTTGTTACTCAGTGGCAGCCCATGAATAATGAGCTGCTTGATATGGCCGGATATTTCAGGTCTGCGCAGCAGTGTGCGAATCAGCAGAGCAATGGGCAGCGGGGGCGGTTTTGGGCGCCATTCCCAATGGACCGTAGAGTACAGGAAGGGCTCGGCCAGAGTGCGAAGTGCTTTGTTCGTCAAGCTCAGCGCATAATGCTCGGGAAGCTTTAGCCGGTCCAGAATAGCCTGTATAATCTCGCCGGGGCAATCTAGGAGGACGGCCATGTCTAGCTCTAGCCGGCGGAGGGCATCAGCAGAGACGTGATTAGCCCATAGATGAATCGCAGCCTTTGCGGTGCGTGCGCAAGCACCTTGCTGCCTCTCGATTGGTCACAGCGCTGTATCTGCCGGCCAAGGAATAGCCGACACTAATGCAAGTGAAGGGAAGCAGCTGGAATGAAGTGAGAGTGTCGAAGTTGTCCATTTGCCACAGCCAGGGACAACCTCTCCGGGATGAACAAGGCTGAGCACTCAGTTTACCCGACGTATAAGCCCCCGAGGATGCAGCCTAGACAGCACTAACACCCCACCGACCATCTCTGATGATGCTGCTGATTGGTCATCACGGGCTAATGGCTGCGTCTCGAACCCCGCAGTGGATCATGGAGGAGGCTGAGGCCCTAGAAGCGAATGACACAACCAACAGCTCATTACCAGCAGCTCACCAAGAAAGGCGAGATCATAAATGATGGAAGATGTACATTTTATCACGTTGTAGAGACTCGGCGATTTCCTCTCTTGAAGCCATGTCCATTCGTTGCCAGTAGATGAAATAGGCACCCTGAGACGCCACGTGTCGAAGGACCTCGGCTATATCATTGATACCACGGTGCGACATTTCTACTTTTCAACGAAAGATGAATCAAGGCCATGAAATATTCCACAGGGATGCAAGACGCTCGCAACCAGAATGGCCATGGTTCTGACCCTGCGACGTCAAGTGGGGAACTCACCTTAATCTAGCAAACGTTTACTACGATGCTTTGCGAAGGAGAATTCGTGCACTCAGCTGTTAATTACACATTATTCAGGTCAAGGAACATATTTTTAAGTAGCCAAACCCTTCACACAAGTGGTGTTATTGTGCAAGTACAGGATCTTTTCCTTGTCTCGCATCGAGCTTTGATTCAGCATAGCTACAGGGTAAATCTATCGTCTCAGAACTGGCCTCACATATGAGAAAAAACTATGTAGTCAATCTATTGAGAAAGGCTTTGAAAAATTTTACTCGCGGCTTTCCTTCGGCTTCCTGTGAGCCCCTCGCTTATTCTGTTGATGGCGATATTCATTGCTGCTCCATAAATTCTTGACAAGTGGCACAGCCCACTCCACTCACCGCAGCCGATAAATCCTCCCAGGCATTCAAGGGCTGAGCTGAGCGCTCCAATTGACCACTTTTTTCATAGCTGCTGAGCTCTCAGCCCCAACCACCCCACCGTTGCCGAAGTCCCTAAGCTCAGGGTAGATATGACCATGGCAGGGTGCCTGTATATCCAATCACGGTAAAATTGGTTGCGTTTTTGCTTATTCTTTTTTTTACTGCAGAAATCAGTCATGCCAGTTCAAAGCGGGCTGCCAGTATGGGCCGGGCTGAGTTCTGCATCTAGACCGCTATAAATAAT
Source organism: Calonectria naviculata (assembly GCA_003031705.1). NCBI lineage: Eukaryota > Fungi > Ascomycota > Sordariomycetes > Hypocreales > Nectriaceae > Calonectria > Calonectria naviculata. Next base: position 25,190 of record NAGG01000418.1, read on the forward strand.
GTGAACGAAGCTGCATAAAGCGATCACCTACTGTCTCATATACCAAATATCATCCGCCCAGCTCTCGTTTCAGAACCATTCATATTTGCAACAACACAAACACAATGTGCGGTGGTTTCTGTCTTACATTATGTGCCCACCTCTGGCGGAAGAGTTCCAACAGACATGAAATCTCCACCGAGCCGCTAGCGACTGTGCCATGGGGCCTGCCTCTCACAGATGCAGACTTCAACAAGCTTCTCCGGGGCCACCAACCAAACGGGAATGATGACCAGTGGAATGTTTCCGTCAGCGAGCCAGACCAGCAAGGCAGGATATATGTCAGCATGATCAGAAGTCTGAGCGGGAATGTGCCTTTTCGATTGACACTATCTCCCATAACCGAGAAGAACACCCAAGGAAACCCAACGGTTGTTCAAAATGAAATTTTTGAAATCACTTGGGATCAAACTATCCACGAAACGGAAGCCGAGGCAAAGAATGCTGCTGCAAATCTTTGCATAAGACTACTGGGTTGCGAATTGAATACTATCATCTGAAATGAAACAATGGAGAGCAATCTGAATATTATGTTTTATCTTGAGCGGAGAGCTGATGCTGTTGAAACCAAAGTCCAACTTGGGAGCAACCGGCACAGCTCTGATTCCCACATTCAATGTTGAAATGTTTAATATTATGGCTCAGTTTGAAAGGCCTAGTAGTTCAACCTGAGGCCCTAGGCTTTATGCGATTTGCAAAGAAACAGTGTATTCAAAATCTGGGCTGCAAATAGTGGATCACTATATTATAGAAAAAAAGTGAAAACCGGTGACATACAAGCAAACTAAACCTATAGCTCAAGTACATCGTTTCAAGTGTGTTTGCCCAAATGCGGAGACACGCACGCCTGCATAAGCCATGGGTTTGTTCATTGACCCCTAATAGATCAACGCTTCTACTTGGAATTATATCAGCCCCAAGCCTCACAAACTAGAGAAATAATTTCAGGAACGTGTTTGACCTAACGGAGAAGACGATTGGCCAGCGAATAACCAGTTTTCTGGAATGCACGAGAAACGCGCCTCTTTGCAACTTTTGCTGAAGAGTAAGAATTCAATTCCAAACTTGCAACCCAGTTTCGTGCTAGAGCTAATTAGATCTGTAACTAGAATGTGCCGTGTCTTTGATCCGACAGAATAGTGCTGCCTAGCAAGGGATATGACGCAATCAAATTGATTCCATGACGACCGCATGTTTGTGACGGATTCTTTCTGCAGTTTCTATTCTTCTTATCTTGTCACTGATCTTGGTTTGGAAAGACTGCCGTTAAGATCTTGTTTGTTTTGTTGATTAGGCGGGATATTTAGTACAGTCAATGACTCTTGACATGGCCACGAGCGCCACACAATATGAACACCAAATTTTCGTGGGTCAGCTGCTAGAAGATAGCTTGTGGGTTAACCCAGAAATGTTCCAGGCGTCTCCTACTCACGTCTTCTACTCACGTCTTCTACTCCATGGTTACGAGAAATAAAAAGGGAAGAAAGACGGCTTGTACCTACGCATGAAGCCCCCAGAGTTGCGTGCAGCAATTTGGTGTCTATGGACCCCGCGTTAGGTCGCACTTTGGGAGCTGACTTGAGTGGCGGAGTGGCATAGGAACGTGATACAGCACGGCACAGAGCAACACGGCACGGCACAGCAACATGACACGGCACAACACGTCAATGTGCATATACATGAACTACTAACTAGACAATGATCACTTATAAATTAGCCTCCAGGTCGTGACAAGGCAAATCACTCGTTTAAGGATGTATATGTGGAAAAACCTGCTGATCGATGAGGGGACCATGCGTTATTGTGTATGTTGTATTGATCCACAATAACGACAAGGCACTGTAAGACAACATGACATGACGGCACGGCACGGCATACGATGGCAAGCTGTGACCTTGTATTTTACTGACTCCAGAGAATTACTGCGGGGTAAACAGTGCTTTAGTACGAGACATTTCAGCTGTGAATATCAGTACTCGATTTAGCATTAGTGCTTGGTGTTCGGAAGCCGAAGATTCTATCCCCTTCCTTTGTGGAGAGGATATTGTCATGTTCGCGATGCGTGTGCACAATAGTGAAGTCATGGGTGCTCAGTTGTACGTAATAGGCGCGGGTATCTCGGTATAGCTTGAAGCCTTTGTGCGCTTCAACAATGTCCAAATCTCCTCTCAGTCAATTTTGATGCTTTGCAGCATCAGGTTTCATGGGTTCAATCCCTACTCACAGCTGGAAAGTTTCTTCTCAATCACGATGGAATCCTATTTCGCAATATTTCTCCAAAACCAGACTTTGTCAATGGGAAAGTACGCTCTCGTTGTCGAACCTCCCAAGTTTTCCAAACCCGGGTGCTTACAGCTGCTTGGGCCTCCGGGGCCGTCCCAGCGGGCAGTGAATATCAAATAACTGTAGAAGACGAAGTATTCGCTTACCAGTACGATACCGCCCAGCAAGAACAGGATCCAATCAATGTCACTTGTCACCAGAAGTGTAAAGCTATGACTACTACTAAAATTTGATGTTTTGTATCGTTCTGTTCCAATAGAGGTTTCACCTTTTTTTTCGGTATGCGTCCTGGCTCGAAGTGATGATTTGCAACATAGCATAATGACGTGGCACAATAACACAACACGGCAATCCCCATGTACATCAACTATCGGGCGATGGCTTAGCCGGCCTTCTGGCTTAGGTGAGACAATTCGACTGGTCTAGACTGAAGATCAGCTAAGTGACCAATGGTTGGGTTGAGCACATTCACCATGGCGACGCGGCACAACAAGACAGCATGACACGGCATGACACGGAATGACACGGCACGACGGCACGGCACAGTATGGAAACACGGCACGGCAGACAATAGCAGGTTTTTTCCATTTTTATTGCACATTTTGGTCATTTCTATCACATAACATGAAACAATTGTACTTTCAAGTGCCGGCTCTCGCCTAAACATGAGCGTTCTGCCTATCCAAACCAAGCATTTACGCTGTTCCTTTGCATGAGGGGCTTTTACCTGCACGATACATGTGCGTCATAGTCACATCAAAGCTGCTAAACTGTTCCTAATAGTGACATGCGCCATGATTTCACCTAGAGCTTTCGCGAATCTGAGCGAGATATAATAACTGCCAAATTCCCGCCCATCTAAGGTCATCATCCATCAGCCATATCCAGTTTTTCTAAGAACTTGACAAGCTTTTTCTTCACAATTAAAATGTCAGACCAATTCAGAATCACCCTCAAAAACCATTCCGGTTCTAATAGTTCCTATGCTATCTTTTTCGACCCCCCCATGTTTTCTGGACAAAGCGGCGAAGTCTTTACAAGTGTTTGGAGTTCCGACTTTGTTCCAAGTGATGGTGAAAATAGCATCCATATGACGTCCGAAGTATTTGCTTGTGAGTCCATTATATTATTGATCTAAAAGAAAAAGAGAGAAAACAAATCTTTGTGTCCAGAGCCATCATTACTTTAAAGATATAGAACATTGACATTGTACAGGGACTGGAAGGACTGAAGCTCGACCGATGCCTGGTATTCTCATTAATGGGGGGATGAACCTGCCTGCCCGGTTGGGGGAGGTTTCTGGAAGTATGTTGTTTTCTTGATACGTTGTTCTCTGTGTTATGTATCTGATTTGACTGGTCGGTCTAACATTACTCAAACCCAAGGCACGTTTGACATGGCGGTGGAAGAGAATTTCCCAGTCTTGAAACCGGCTACCGGTTCGAGTGAGCCTGGCACACTCAAGATCAATGTTGGGGGTGGTTTCACCGACCCCAACAGTCGATACCTTGTCGGACTAGGCAAGCTTAATAACCGTGGCCAAGTTTTTCCGATCGCTTCGGTAAGTCTTTCCTGGATATTTGATATTACTTGCAATATGCTAAAATTTGCGACCTAAAAAGACCCTGCCCTTTAGCAATTCGTCAATCAATATCAGCCCTCGGTCAAAATTCTACATTAATCAGAGCCACTACCAGCCTGGAGAGATTATTGATTTTCGATCTTTAACTCAGAACGCAGCTGTTATTGACTTCACCTCTGGCCCTGGTGAAGGAAAACACTCTGTGGAGGTCACCAACACGCCTAATGGATCATTTGATGTCAAATATGTGGATTAGAACACCCAATAGATGCTGGAACTGGTCTTGAACAGGCTTGTCCTGTCTGAGACTACTTGAGTACACAATGTGTGAGAAACACAAAATGGGCCTCTAACAGTCACTGTCCTGAGGAATTATTTGCTTTTTTTTTCACCCAACGCTGGATATCTTACACTCATTTATCTTCATAACACTGAATACAAACCCAATTTGACTCGTGTCTATCAGCAACTATTGACTACGTAATAAACCCTTAGGTGTGTTGCAAATGACCTTATCTCAGCCTCCTGTCCTAATCGTCATATGATTAATATAATAACTCGAATTAATGGCTTTCGAAACTGAATACAGCCGCCTAAGTCACAATCGTGTTACATGTGATTGTTGACAGACACTTGAGTTTTTCATCATACATCGCTAATTCTACATCAAAAAATGCCAAGGTTGAATTGGAAACTAGACACAAGAGAGTCAAGTCATGAGTCTTACTACAATAGTAGGCAAAGTCAAGTGCAAGGATCTGAACACACGTATAAAGATATACCAATGCAAGACATAAGGTGGAGGCCGTTGGGCTACCAGTTATTAGTAGATTATCCTTTCTGCTTAAAATGAAATCAACGCCTAGTCTCGTAGGCCCGAGCAAGAATATCAAGAAAAGACTTTACCTCCTGCCTAGAAGTTGAACAGCGGCCATACAACGAGGTTTCTGACATGCATGGGCAACGCAATATAGTCGACTTCACATTTTTTATAAAGAACAGTGGTCTGGTGTCAACTCTGCATCACAAATTCACGCCAGAATCAATCAGGTCTGAATTAGGCGATGCTGTGTCTCGGATATCCGAGCATGATGACAAGTACAAGGGCCAGTACAATAATGAGCAATAGTTGTTAGCTGGTATAGTCCTTCAGATGTACCTTTTCTGAGTATTCTCGAGGGCATGACGTGCGAAGAACACAATGTGAGACTCGGGAAGCTACTGACTGTGTGGTGGGATTATTCTCTTTCTCTTTTCTAGTCAACGCCAGCTGCCGTACAACTCGTGAATCTCCGACATTTAATCCAAACCCAGTTTGGCATGCCTCTATCGATAACCAACGACTGTGCACGAACCTCCAAGTTCGAGTTCTCTAGTTCATAAAGCCCCTCAGTTCCTCCAATCTTCAATTCTTAAGCATCTTCTGACCAATTAGCGGACAGCGACGCCAGACCAGTGCTCTCTTCCACGCCCCGCTGTCTCCCAGCCTTTTCATGGTTTGCAAATCTATGCTTCTTCTTCTCGTGGAATCTGGTCAAAGTAGGCATGGTTGAGCGCCCGCTTGGCAGAGATTCGAGTGGTAGGCTCACAGATGAGCATCATCTCGAGCAGGTCGAGTCCTGCCTCATCTAGGTTGGGGCACAAGGGCACCTCGTAGTCACGTTTCCATTTAGGAAATGAGGGTTTAAAGTCGGGATACGAAGTGACACCCGGCCACACATCCTCGTCGGGTGTTCCGAGCACGCTGAGGAATATTAGTTATTGTCCAATCAAGAATTGAAGGATCGCCTTACCGGAAAATTTTGAAAATCTCATCAATTTCGGAGTCACCAGGGAACAGTGGCTTCTTGGTGCACATCTCGGCGAAGATGCAGCCCGCAGACCACATGTCAATGCCCGTCGAGTATTGTCTTCCACCCAGCAGAACTTCTGGCGCACGGTACCACAAGGTTACGACCTCGTGAGTATACGAGCGCAGCGGCACACCAAAGGCTCTCGCAAGACCAAAGTCGGCGAGCTTGAGGTTTCCGTGCTTGTCGATGAGCAGGTTTTGGGGCTTCAGATCGCGATGGAGCACTCGGCGCGCATGGCAAAATCGAATGCCCTCGCAGAGATCCCACATGAACTTGCGCACCACGGTGTCGTCCAACCCCAGATTGCGGACAGTCGTCGCCGTGCCGGCCGGGAGAGCCTTGCCACGGCCGCCGTCTTTTACGGGAAGCGAGTCCATGTACTTTTTAAGGTCCAGGTCGAGGAACTCCATGACGAGGTACAGCTTGTGGCCATCGGCGTGCACAATGTTGAGCAGCCGCACGACGTTCTCATGATTCAATTCTCTGAGGACTGAAATTTCGCGGATGGCGGTACTGGGCACACCCTCATCGTCGGCCTCGAGGCGGATCTTCTTCAACGCCACGATGCGGCCGTTGTGCGACAGGTCACGAGCCTTGTAGACCACGCCATAAGTGCCTGCGCGGCCAAGTTTAGCAAGGGTAGAGGGAGTGTGTGCCGCTGGCCGGGGGAGGGGACGGGGAATTACCTTCGCCGACCTTCTCAATCCTCTCGTAGTTGTCCATGACTGGAGTCTGCGGGATTGAGCTGGGCTGTGGTGGGAGGGTTAGTTAGTAAACAGAGAGCTGACGGGCGGTTGCTGTCGATACGGAGACAAAATCAAACCGGCTGCCAAAAGTGTGATGCGTTGTCAGAATCGCGTCGCGGTGTGACAGGGGACATGGCCAACGGGCGCCGTCTATTGGGCGGTTGGGATTTAGTGCCACCAGCCTCGTAGCTAAGCCAACTCGGGCTGGGATGGTCCCGGACAGCCCGACAAGTCCCACTTAATTGGCGTTGATCGTTGATTCAGCCGGTTTGGTTCAGGGCTGGGCGTGGAGGCTGGCTTTCTCAATCGTGCACAAGGCTGTATGGCTTTCCTATTCGAAAATTTCCATTGGATGGTTCACAAGGCCCTTTACAAGGCATACAATTGAGTGTGGAAATCTGCGACGGTATTCCATGTCCTGGGTGCTGTCCAGTCTCTAGCTCCCTTGTTGTGAACGAATTGATCGGACTTGTCCATTCTTGATAAAACTAGCTATGGAACCAAAATACTTGATTATTCGTCCGCTGAATTGAAGCTATACAAAATCTCGCGTGCAGACTGTACACGTACCAAATCTGATCAAGCCTAGAAATTGCCACCCTTCTGGGCCTCTTCTGTGATCCGCTGAAACTCCCTCTCCTCCCGCTCGTCGGTGAGCTTTGCCTTTGCGACCTCGGAAAAGATTTCCGACAGCTCGGAGCTGTCCGGGTCGTCTTCTTGTTCCCTGAGCTTCTTGATCCGGGCATGCAGCTTGACCTTCTCGATGAGGCGCCTGAAGCGGCTTCTCGCACGGAACGACTTGATCTCCGGCAGCAAGTCGTGGTCGCTGGCGCTCTTGCCAGTCAGCCAGGGATGATTTAAGGCTTGCTATACTTGGGGTCAACATTTCCCATTATTAAAAGAGGGCAAGGATATCATCTTGCCTGGCTGGTCCATCGATCATGGGCATCCGGGTTAATCAAGCGCAGGATAAAGTCCTTGGCGTCATCGCTGACGTTCTCCCAGTATTGCCGATGGAAAACAATGGAGCCCGAATTGCACTCTCTGATGAGGTCGTGGAGGTTCTCGCTTCGAAAGGGAGAGTAACCGCACAGCAGGGTGTAAGTGATGACACCCATGGACCACATGTCCACAGGCTTTCCGTGGCCTGCATTGACCATGGCCTCGGGAGCGGCGTAGCCAAAAGACCCACCCATAGTCTTGATGGATTCATCATTTCCATCAATCATCTTGGCGATGCCGAAATCTGCAATGACTAAATCGGAGTCGGGGTCTTTGGTCAAGTAGAGCAAATTCTCGGGCTTCAGATCTGCGAGACTAATTAGCTGCATCGTGATATAGCTTTACTAGCAGATCATTATACCTCTGTGGACGACGTTGTTTTGGTGCAGGTAGTCGACAGCAAGCATCACTTGCTTAATGGTTGCGACAGCATCCTTTTCGGTGAACTTGCCCTGTTGACAAATACGGTCGAAGAGCTCACCACCAGTTGCGAGCTGCATGAGGATGTAGAATTTGTCCTGCAGGAGATGAGCTTCATGCCAAATGAGGGAGAGGGTAATTAAGGACTGAGAACTAACCCTCGACTCGAACCAGTCAACAAACTTTACAATGTGAGGATGCTCAAGTTTTTGCAGCAGCTCCAGCTCATCGTAAACCATCTGCTCTCCACCCTTGACGCTTTTCTTCAAGATAATCTTGGCAGCACATGTGCCCGTCGGGCCTTCAGCCTCGCGGACGACTCCATATGTGCCCGCACCAAGGGTACGTCCAAACTTGTACTTGATTCTACGAGAAAGATTAATCAGGCGACCTTGAAGCGTATAAAATTAGGATGAAGTAGACAACTACCAGTCACATACCTCTTGGCATAGCTTTCAGGATGGCCCTGAAGCCGGCTCAGAAAGCCAGCGACTAGACGATGGCAATCAGCAAATGAACCAGAAGTGTAGAAATAAATGTTAGAACAAAAGGGGTCAGATGTCCCCCAGTACCACTCCCGCCAACCATAAGTCGTGGCGGGAGACCAGCAGAGCTAAAGCGGGGATGGAAATAGGTCTGGGGACAATTGCAACTTACAGCTCATGGTTGGTCTATGTCAAGGTAGTGTGTTGAGGGGTTTTCAGGTTGGAAAAAGGAGGAAACGGTGTCGAGGTTGCACAGCAGTAGACCGCCTTTGCTGGACCAAGACGCCGCCGCAGGACAACCTAATTAATCCTGGACGCGGGGGTGGAAGGGGGCCGTCTAGATGGCGAGGGTTAGAGGGGAAGCGAAAGAGGAAGAGACGTCAGACCCGACGACAATACGATGAACGCGGAGCTTCTTTTTTTATTGGCTTGCGATACGCCGAGAGAAGGTTTTGTTTAGACGTGCAGGGGACTCATCATCCCGCAGCGGGCTGGGTGGGCTGCTCATTAGCACCATGCGCCATGTTACATGGGGTGACGAGGGCTTTGGCAGGGTGTCACGGGGAATTTGCTCTGCCACAGCACGGGCGCAATTTCGACAGACGGACTCCAATTCATCTATAATTCCCACAGGTCATCAATGCGACTTCTTCTGAACAAACTGCTTGATCGTCGCCATTCATCTGGCCCAGCATCTTCATCCATGTGGCTGCTTCGGGTGGAGATGTTGGCCGACCCACACCCCATCCATCATTGACGACTTGGAGGCCTCCATCATCAACCGATTAGGGTTTTGCCAACCAGTCCGTCCGGAAATCACAAGCTCCCGGGCAAGCCATGTCAAGACACCGTTACGGCTGGTCCAATAGCACTAGTCCAACGGCTTGCGACCTTGCATACCGTCGGAGACTATAAAATATCTGAGATATCTAAGCCAACCGTGTGGCTCAATAGCGAGGAGGGACGCCACCATATTTCGCTGAGTCAGCGGATGCATGGCGTTTCCTACCACGACTGAGCTGGATCCGTCGTCATCGGAAATGCCGATGTTTGTGAAACGACAAAAGCCAATCGTCGTAACTGGTCTGTAGTTTGCGAGTGAATACTTTTCGGGCAAACCTGAGTCAAACCAAATGTGTCATGCTTGGCTGCTCTCACATCTCGGGGTGGCTCCACTAGTTAGTGCCGTGGATGATTGGCTGTGCAACGAGACGAGGAACAGTAGGACTGGCAGCGGCAGCTTTGGTTTGTCTGTGTCAGTGGCTGGCGTGTGCCGGCTCAGGTCATGTTTCTCAAGCAAATGATTATACTTGTTAATGCAAATGCCTCGTTCTTCATCATAGCAGACAGCTAAGAGCCTACGGGCAGGCTTCTGGTGTCTCTTATTATCCCTAGTCGGACAAGGTCGAAGTTTTTAGGTGTCGTGCAGGCTCACAATTTGGCTCCCCAACTGTCCGAGCGGATCAATAAGCCTTGAATTTCTTAATTTAGCATCCAACCTCTGTTCATTGATGTTTTCGTTGTTTGTCGACGTATTCTTTATTGCTTTTCAATTTTTTGTTCAGTGATAATGCAAACATTATTCCTTGTTCATTTTTATTCCTCCCGGGAACATTGTTCGTGATTCATAGCTCCTATCACCTGAAACTTTTATTAGCTTAAGGCGAACAAAAAAAAAGAAAATTATATACCTATCTTTTCCTTTTTTTTCAACCTTTGTTTTCCCAAATCCAACCCCAAATCCGCCCATGAAGCCCTGCGTATCTTAGCTGCTCTACTTCGCAAGATGGCGAACGAGTTTGAAACCGATTCTCTAAGAAAGCTACCCTGGGAGGTCAAGACTATCATCTGCGAGTTTCTATGCGACCACTGCTCCATGGGATGGGACCACGAAGTGTCGGGAGAAGACCCTTTACCCACCAACGTGTGTCCATTAGATTTGGAATTCTACGATGCCAGAATACCGAGGCCATATCGAAGAAAGCTCGATGAAAGCATCTCTTCAGAGCCTTTGCGAAACCTATGTCTCGTCTCGAAATCTATGAAATATGTCGCACAACCTATACTCTGGCATTTTTTTGTTGGCGGCGGCCGTTGCCAGCAAAGTCTTCACAGCCTTAAACAGCTTGCAACAGTAGTTGAGAACAGTCCTCTTCGTGCCAGGAAGATGAAGAGCCTTTCGATTGATTACATCGACGAGTACTCGGCATGGCGCCCACAGGGCTTAAACGGGAGATATACACATTCAGACCCTTTCTACAGTTACGTGGGTGATTTGGATAAGCTCTACAAGGGCAATCGGAAGTATTCCAAGATTATTCTCGAGCACATCAACCGAGTCACAGAGCTGGAGATAACCTCACGCGGCAGCGTCTGGACCCCGCCGTCTACTGTTTTCTCCCATCTCAAGCAGCTGAGCATTCATAATGTATGGCCTTGCTCTACCTTGGGCAAGAAGCAGGTTGCGACCTTTCTTCCGCCCGAGAATAGGATCGAGACGCTAGCGTTCTCCCACTTTTGTGAATTTGATGATTCTATTTTGGGTTCAGTTTCCCATGTCAAGCATCTGACTATGGTGAACTTCCGCGATGGTCAGACACCCAACATCAGGGCCCTGGTCGAAGCCATGCCGCTTTTGGAATCCTTTCGATTTTGTCATCGACGGGATTAAGATTGGACACAATATGCCACCCACGCCGGTGAGATCATAGATCAATTAATATCTCGAAAAGACACGCTCAAATTGTTGTTGCTCGACCGATGTGACTTCATGGGCGCGTTTCGCCAGCTCAAACAATTCGCACAACTCGAACACCTGGATATAGGTGCGGATTCACCAGAAAATACAGATAAATTTTCAAATGTACAGTTCCCCATATCACTCAAACGTCTTGTCCTTCGCGAGGACTGGCATGGACAGATATGGATGTTAGACCTCGTCGCTGCCCTAAAAGAAAGGATTTACTTGCATCCAAACCTAGAGACCGTCAATGGAATCACAGAGTTCCCCTCTATTGAAAGCGGTTGGGGCTCTAGTAATATGCACCATTTGTGGAAGGACGAAGTTATCAAAGGAGTTGGCGATCAGAACGTCGTTTTTTCGCACGAGTCTCGTCACCAATCAAGGACTGATCGCAGATACTATCGACGAACATGGGGCCATAATGTCATGAAATCTCAACGGTATGGTAAAAGGTACATGATTTGAAGCTTCGTACTGGATAATACAGGTGTTTTGTGAATGGTAATTCTAGTAGTGGTCAATCACTTAGGAGTAGAACTTGTCCATGATATTTGAGAGGATTTGGAAGTCAGCGCAGAAGGTTGAAAGGAGGTTACATGATTACAATGCAATAGGTCATTGATTTGGTTATTGTGTAGAATCACGGGTATTTGTTGCTATGTTCAATGCAATGTGTTCGATGCAACCGAAAACAGCTGAACTAGGGGCCAGCATTCCCTTTCGTTGAAACACATGCATGCGTGTATCCCAGTTTCGCCCCAACAGATCTAGCAGTAAGCCTTTTAGTAGTAGCACTCGAGCGCTCTGTATTTGGATGAAATTTGCCTCTAAATGGTCCGTTACACATGACATCTCGAGATTGATAAAGACTCGTTATGTCCTAGGCCAGCATAGTCGGATCCAACTAAACTAAATCAGCACCCAAGTCTGCTTAGGTAGTTGCAGGATTCTGTTGAAACGATTCAGCTTCCATCCAATGGAATTCCCGAGCCTTGACTCTCTTTTCAAACAACAAGTCCATTTCTACTTGTGTCAGACCCCTGGTTTCTGGAAGTCGGAAAAAGCACCATGTGAGCATTACCAAACAAATTGAACCCCATATAAAGCCGCCCTTCCCCTTGAGGTCCCAAGCACTGGGGTTGAGAATCGGCGGGTTAAGAAAGTTTGCGCCAATGGCCCCGATGTTATAGGTGGCCCGAGCTAGGACAACAGTCTTGATCCTAAGTCTGGCGGAAGGTATCTCGGAGATGAGACAATAACAAACAGGGCCAACTGTAGTGTCGTAGATCGCCACGAAAAACATCAGAAGAATGCCCGAGGCCCAGGCAATACCTTTGGAAGGCGCCGGAATACCCATGAATCCGATAGCTAGGTGGATACAGAATAGGGAACCAAGGCCTACAAGATACAGTTTTCGACGACCGACTCGCGAAAGAATGAACCACGCAAGAAACGTCCCAACCAAGGCAAGCCCACTTGTACCGAGGCTAAAGTTGAAAGACTGTTTGGGATCCAGACCAACTTGCTGGAGAAAGTAGACTACATTCCCGCCAAAGCTGATGCCGCTAGCAACCTGCGAAAACCACACACCGCAGGTGATTTCAGTCCGCCTCAAGTTAGAGCCTTTGAAGCAGTCAAGATATGATGTCCCCTCCACCGCCATTCTTTCCAACTTGTCCTCATATTCCAGCAGTGTTACTTTTTGATCAATGTTTTCCTCAGATAGAGTGCCCGGGCTGGTCAGCCGTCTCAGGGACTTCTTGGCATCCTCAAGTCGGCCCTTTCGTACCAGCCATGTTGGGCTCTCGGGTGCAAGCAGCACTCCGACGATAAGAGGCGGAGGAAATACCCATTGGATTGCGTAGGGGATTCGCCATGCCCAATCACTGGGGCGGTCCAGCAGCCCCCTGAGAACACCGCCGCTGACGAGGAAGCCTATTGTCCAGCACATGTTCACAAACGTCGTGAGAATGGGCCGGAGCCGGAGCGGCGTGACATCAGCGGCGTACGTTGTCGTCAGGGTTTGAAAAGCCCCCCAGGGCACACCGCAGAGGATGCTGGCGGCCAATAGCATTTCGATACTCTTGGCAAAGAAGAAGAGTGAAATGAACCCGGTGAGTACAGTCAGTGCCCCGATGATGGTCTTTTTGTAGCCAAATCGCTCAGCAATGAACCCGGCTAGCATCAAGCCGAGTATTTGTCCCACCTGTGTCCCGTTCTGGAGACCAGACATCCACGGTGCCGATATTTGGTAGTCTCCGTTTTCGAGGCGCTCCCCAAACCTCCTTCTAAACTGTGGCAACCCGAAAAAGTTTCTTGTCAGAGTGAGATCGTAGCTTTCCATAATAAGACTCGTAGAAAGTAGCATAGAGTAGCAAACCGCTTTAGGATAGGCTTTTATAGCTTGCCAAACCCCCATTTGCTTTTCCATTTCAGCTGCTGCTTGAGCGGCAAGAATAGTGTGGTCCACGGATGATGAGTTTGAGCGTCTGAGTCCTCCATGTTCTTCGAGGTGACCCTCGCCAATAACTTTACCGATTTCATCGTCGTTGACGTCGACTATGTCTTCATACCCCTCTGTCGTGTGTTTTGCGGGAGAGGTCATCGCTGGCAAATTTCCAGGAGCAGTTGCACGGAAGCGATTCCACCGCTTCAGACCGAGTGAGGGGTTTTTCTGTTATTTGAACCTGCGTCGCGAATATCTTTCATCCCGCGATGATCCCACGCAGGTAAGAATCTACTTTTGGAAGTGGCTGCATACCCCCACACAACAGCATCATGTGAATGGATGATGCGGTGTCCTTGGTGTCCTGTCATTGGTTGTGGCTACATCACAAGAAGTTGGGTACCATTTACATCTTTTAGCCCCCTGGAGCGTACACCGCAACAATTACACATCCTAACACGTGGGGATCATTGATTCAAGATGTTTCACTGGTTTCAGATTCGGTAGCATTGCATGTTACACAAAATCATGGCAAAAGGCGATAGAAAGATGACAGCTCGGTTGCATCCCAGTAGAAATCTGTCAATTACAACAAATTCAATCAACGAATCAGTCTCGGGCGGTGTATTCGTGCACCATTATTACAGCTGCGCTTGATCAAAGGTACAGTTAGCTGGTGCTGTGGCGTCGAAAAAAGCAATTCTCTTAGTAAGAAATGGGCACCGTTGTACCTAGATGGTTCCGTATGGCGTAACTATTGCTTCACGACTTGTCAGGTCCTGTAACGACACGTGTAACATGGCCACTCTCGTAGCCGTCGGTCGCAGGACTCTGCTCACCTTCATCATCCCCCTCGTCGAATTCTCGACCAATTTTGCCTCTGGCTCTATCGCGCCTCTCTAAAAAGGCAATCAGCCCAATTAGCGGGATCACGGCGGCTCCTGTTACCAAACTGGCAATATATCCCTTTTTATAATTCGGCGCGTCAGTAACGGGGTAAAATATGAGCGGCCACCACGTCACAAAGGCAAAGTCAAACGAGTTCATCCATCCCGTGGTGATTGCACGCAGCTGCAGGTCATGCGCAGTCACATCGGCCATCCATGAATACCACAGCGCCTGGGGTGCGTATGTGGTACCAAGCAGATAAAAGGCGAAGAACATGGCGCCATCGTTATCAGGGGTAGCCACTAGAATAGCGCTGCCCACAACAAAGGTTGCGCCGATGGAGAGCGACGATTGCCAGCGTGATTGAATCGAGTCGGACCAGATTGCGTAGAGTATGGTGCCGACAATGGCTGTGGCGTATATACCTGACGGGTAGTTGTTTTGTTGGACGACATTGTAGCCGCGAGATTTCATCCAAAGGGCCATTACATTATTCCCCAGAGACTGTACACAAAGGGAGTAGACTTGGCTTGTTAGCAATAACTGGTGGGTTAATTATCGGGGCCTCGTGCTTACGCATAAAGATGAACGGCAACAGGTAAAATTGCCAACTTGTCAAGACTCGTCGAAACACGGTCAGATCCCAAGTCTGCTTTTTCGGCTTCCCGAGCCGATCGATGGCCCACTGCTTCTCTTCCTCAGTCAAATACCAAGCGCTTTTGTGGACTGGAAGATTGGGAATGACAACCCAGCCTGTTCATGCTGTGAGACAAGTCGGAAATAACTTTGCAACGAAAACAAACTTACCAAAAGCCACAATCGGGATTGTAATGATGGAGACAATTATAAATAGCCATCTCCAAGCTGGAAGCCCGCCGTGGCCATCCAGCGATTCGAGCAAGCCTGCCTGGATCCATCTCCCGACCATGCTTCCCAGGTGACCGAAGCAGCAGAAAATGGCGGCGCGTGTACCCAGCTCAGACTTTTTATACCAACTTCCATAAATAAAATGGCCGCCAACGCTGTGTACAATGGTTAGGTCTCAATATTTGCGTTGAGTGGCCCGGGATACCAACTAGCAAACAGCGGCAAACGCTCCCTCAAACCCATTCAGGATGAATATCTGATAGACGTGCGTCGCCCGGAACGTCACCAAGGTCAGTACGCTCCACACTAGGTTGCATCCAACAAAGATCCATTTGGGCGGGAACAGAGTTAACAAAGAGGTCGACGGGATCTGGAAAACAGCGTAGAAGACAATGTATATGGTGTTCATGTAATTATAATCCTTGCCCTTGAAGCCGAGATCCTCATCCATGCCACTGATGTACGCAGTCGAGTAGCTGGAGCGGTTGATGCCGAAAAGAAACCACATGAGCGAAAAGTAAGGTAGGAGAGTCAGGTCGAGCTTCGCGAGCAGGGAACGATCCGGTGAAGGGGGTCCCCAAAAGAACCGGCTTATTGGTTCCAGCGCCGCCATGACGACGGTGGTGAAGAGACGAGAATCGACTGTGCAGTAAGTTTGCTTGAACCAGGAACACAGCCTGAGCTGAGCGACACCAGCGTTGCATGTGCTCAGCCGCGGTACAAAATGGCTAGTTTGGCGCGGGGCTGGGTCACGAACTCGCTATATACGCTTAGTGCAAATGACGGAATCACGGGTCCCACAGACGACATTGGACCCGATCGCGCAAGACAACTGCTTCGGGCGACCTACACCTGGGTTTTGATTGGAAGATAAATCCCATATCACTGATGCAATTGAATATTGATTGAGGCACCCAATAGCGACAAGAGAATATTGCCTGCGGTCGTATCGTGAGCGGACCTACGGAAAAAAACATCAACATCCAGGTTCGATTACGCCATATCCACAAAGAGCTCGACCTGCGGCCGCGAAAAATGATAGTCCGCTTGAGACATTTTTGTTTGTAGATTCACTTTATGCAAAAGATATGAAGGCGCATTGTCAGAGCGCGGCGTCTAGCCAGGCACTTAGTCTAGACATCGCGGGCTTAGTGTGGAAAAAGTTCAAAGATCAAATCTAGGAAAAGGGAGAAATGGCAGAAAGCCATTCTCATTACAGTTGAGCCCTGACAGGAATAGATAGAACACTTTGCAAATTATTATACAAAGTTGCTCATTCCATCACATACAGTTTTTATTTTATTTTTTTCAGTGTGTTGGTTGTAAGGTTCTTGCACATAGTTGTCAAGCCAGTCAGCACACGTCAATTCCAGAATAGAACAGAACTTAGTCAACAATCAAGAGCGCGCTTTGGAAGAGAAACAGCCAGAACCCTGAGACCAAAAAAAATTAAACAAGAGCAAAAATACATACAACAGCGAGGATTCCCCGGTGGTCACCGACCCGAGTACTAACTCACCGCTTCTCAGCTTGACTATGGGAGAGCGGACGGGATCCCGTACTTTCTGAGAGCTATGGTCGTATGTGCTGGTGTCTGCGCAAACACATTATTTATAGTGGGCGTTGCTAACTGGAAGCCTTTGTGCCTTGTCCATAGGTACGTACATCCACCACGTA